>JAGFPH010004663.1:75244-114175 GCA_018207615.1 Philaenus spumarius | reverse complement strand
TGGGAGTATTGTATATACACAGTGCATTGCGTGCTTCCCACGCCAATTCCCTTATTGGGAGTGTTTTCAATACAGAGTGCACTGCGTCCATTGTAAATTTTAGTTAACTTTACAAACAGTGCACACCTCATTCAGAAATAAATAATATGTCCTTAGTTAAGCAAATGTTTACATATCAATTGATTTGTAGTCATTGGTTAAGCTATTAGAGCACTTTCTTCTGCAACGTAATGGGTTCCGAGTTAATAGCCTAGCCCAGTCTTAATCCAAACCAAGGGACAAGGTACATTTTCCCCCGGAAGTTTGGTACCTAAATATGGGAACAAAAGTTAATGGAAAAGGTATTAATTTTAAGACGGTTATTTGAGTTAAATTTAAATTTTTAAAAGTTTTAACAATTTTTTTTTTTTTTGCTTTCCATGCCACTTTGTGCCTTTCGGCTAACGAGCATGTTTTTTTGGGTTTTTAATATTTTATGGTCCCCCGCGGGATTTGAACCCGGGACGTCTTGCTTATGAGGCAAGTACCATAGCAGTTGGGCTATGACAGAGGACAGTTTTAACAATTGCTTTAATAATTTTTTCTGCAACAATACTATTATTGAAGTGGTAACCATAGCGTTTCTAATTTTCAATTAGTGCAAATAACTCAAAATTATATATCGGCAAAGTACAAACGATTTACCTCTTCATGGGGAACAAGTTGTCAGGACTCCCAAAACAAAGGTGATAACCTAGCAATTCTGTTATATTATATCGGCTTAGCTAATAGTTTGTACTGTTAATTTGTTTATTAAATTTTTGGAATTCTTGTTTACCTTTTTATCCTTTTTAGCGAATTTCCATAGGAAAAATGAGCTATTGCAGGAGCCCTTATGGTAAGACCCAAGGTCGGGAGTAGCAAATGAGCACCGATCATGGTCCCTAGAACACGTTTTGGGGTGTTATTAAAAATCAAATCTATATGTATATGTGTTCGCACTCTAGCGGCCGCATTTTAAGTCCTATTTGGTTCAAATTTGGTACACATGTTGGTTGTCTACGTCGCTCGGACGAGTTCGTTAGCCAAAAAAATCCAACAATCGGAAGCACGTTTTTTGACCGGAAGTAAACATTTTTTTAGGTTTTTCCTACGAGAATGACTTTGTTTTTGATTTTTTTACAAATATAAATGTAGGATGTTATTCTGCACATTTTTTTATGCGACCTTATAGCTCGCTTGGAACCCCAAAA
Organism: Philaenus spumarius; assembly: GCA_018207615.1. Classification (NCBI taxonomy): domain Eukaryota; kingdom Metazoa; phylum Arthropoda; class Insecta; order Hemiptera; family Aphrophoridae; genus Philaenus; species Philaenus spumarius. Next base: position 112,943 of record JAGFPH010004663.1, on the reverse strand, counting down.
ATCGATCAAAACGTAAAATACCATAGAAGTAGGCTACCCGGTTCAAAGCCATGTAGTGGATTCTACCGTGGGATTGGCGTGCGAATGATGCATTGTGTATTGAAGATACTCCCAATACGAGGGTTGGCGTGCGAAGCACGCACTGTTTTGTATGTTGGAGATACTCCCAATATGCGGAATGGCGTGCGAAACTCGCAATGCTTTGTGTATTGAAGATACTCACAATATGCGGAATGGCGTGCGAAGCTCGCAATGCTTTGTGTATTGAAGATACTCCCAATATGCGGAATGGCGTGCGAACCATTTTGCAACTATTCAGCACCATCGTAAATAGACCTATTTCCCAAATTGTTGATTGAAACCCTAAAACATAGGATTATAAACTTAATTTTGGAAATTTGCTCAACTCACGTCAGCGGTTCAGCTGCGTGGTCGAATTATTAATATTTTTTATATTTGCTACTGTCAATGAAGTGCATAGTTTCATTATCTTATTATCTTCTAAAGCGAGAAATAATTGTCTGTCTGCTAAATGGATCTGGAATCTCCGTCTAAGGATTTTTGATTTTTTGATTTTATATGGGGCTTTTGGCCACGAGAAATCGATTGGAAATGGTCACCAGTCTGGGAAAATTCGTTTTCTACGTCTTTTTATTAAATTAAAAAGTGAAATTTGTCCATTTTAAACAATACAAAGCACAGCTGATGCAAATGTTTTCAATGTCATTACAATAATCATCTGTTTTCTTTTAAACGAAGCACAGCTGATGCAAATGTTTTCAATGCCATTACAATAATCATCTGTTTTCTTTTAAACTGTATTTTATTAGAGGTAAGCCTAATGTTGTATCTATTTATAGTTACCATGGCAACGAATACTTCTGCTAAATAAACTTACCCTTTATTTAGTTGTTTAATGTTATAGGCCTAACCTAAACGATGTTCACGGAAATTTGCAATAATAGTTATTAACGTGAGCGAACTAGGCCCTAGGCCTAAATCGATATTGAAATATTAAACTTTAATTTAGGCCTGACTTATTTCTGAGGCATAGCGTTGAGATTATGGTTAATCCTTTAAACTGCATTTTTATTACAGGTAAGCCTAATGTCGTATATACCCTTTATTTAGTTGTTTAATGTTATAGGCCTAACCTCAAAACTCAATAATCCAATATTTATTATTGAAATCATAGCCCTGCTTATAATCGAGCTTTAGCTCGGTCTCCTGGTACTATTATTTAAAGGAAAAGGTGAAGTTTCGTTTAATTCTGTTTGGGCTGTTTGGTCACGCTCGTCTCCATTTCTACTGTAAGAATACGCTTCGGTTTTTCACCACACTAATTTGTCACAAATATATTGAAATTTATATGAAACTAGTAAGCCCCAGTGACAAATAACAGGTTGATTATTCATTTAAAAAACAAACTATTTAAAAACAACATTTAAGGAATACTTATCTAGGCCTACCTAACTATGCTGACGGAGATTTTTAATTCGGTAAATGTTTAGAACAATCTATATATATAAAAGCCAAATCCACTAACTCATTGATCATGATTTCTCAAAAACTACTGAACGGATTGGAACGAAATTTGGTATGTAGCTTCCTCTAGGGCCATAGGTGCTCTCTCACGATTTCTCCAAAATTACTGAACGGACTAGGATGAAATTTGGTATGTGTCTTCCTCTAGGGCCGTAGGTGCTGATAAGAAAGGGTTTAAAAAAATTCGAAATTTTAGAGGGGGTTTGGGGGGTTCAAAGTTAATAAATTACAATTTCTCCAAAACCACCACCGAACGGATTGGAATGAAATGTGGTATGTAGCTTCCCCCTAGGGCCATAGGTACTCGCTCAGAAAGTTTAAAAAAAAATTCGAAATTTTATGGGGGTTTGGGTTGTCAAAGTTACTAAAAAAAACCACCTACAAATAAGCCAAATTTTATCAAAATCGTAAGAGCCATTTTTTTATATACAAAATAATAACTGATTTTTTGGGAGGTGTTTGGCCAAAAACGAGGATGTTTTTTCAAAACCTTTTTTCGTGCATCTATACAGAGGCCTAATTAACATGTTTGGTGCAAATTTGTTCGAAATCGATCTTATAGTTTCCTCTCTAGCTTTGTATACATACAGACATATAGACAGACATACAAACTGAAATTTTATAAAAAACAGTTTTTTGGACTCACGGGGTCAAAAAAACATACTTCCGCAAAAATATCAACATTGTTTTTTTTTAGATCATTCTAGCCTACTTACTCTATACTATAGTATAGTGAGAAAGTAGTATTACATTTTTTGAATGATTTTATTTCAGACAATTGGACGAGATGACGGGCTCTAGTAGTGAGGGCACTTTTAAAATCTTTGTCGGCAATTTAGATGATGAAACGACTTCAAGCGATATTAAACCACTGTTCCAACAGTATGGGACAGTTGTGAAATGTGATGTTGTTAGAAATTACGGTTTTGTGGTGAGTATTTCAAGCGTGCATTTATAGTGCTTCAAAAAATAAAAGTATCTTTTTTTTTTATTTTAAAAATTCATACACGTTTTTATCTCAATTTATTATCTTTTATAATTTATCACAAATTATCCCAGGTAATGACCTGTTTCCACTGTCTTAACATTCAAAAGAAAAGTTAATAAATACAAAATAGGCCTACAGTTTTCAAATGTAAATTTTGTAAAAAGTAAGTTAATTAATTGATATTCCTTTTACTTTCTCACTATACTATAGCACAGAGAAAGTATAGTGATCCCAAAAACAATCGATGTTGAAATTTTTGTGGAAATATCCGTTTTAAGACCCCCTGAGTCCAAAAAAGTGTTTTTTACAAAATGTCTGTCGTATGTATACAAAGCTAGAGCGGAAACTGTTCGATCGATTTCAAACAAATTTGCACCAGACATGTCAAGTAGGCCTGTATAGATGCACGAAAAAGGGCTTTGAAATTTTTTGAGAAACAACCCCCTTTTTGGCTAAAAAACCCCAAAAAATCAGTTATTTCTTTTTTTATAAAAAAAAGGCTCTAACGATTTTGATAAAATTTGGCTTATTTGTAGCCTTCAATGTACCCTACCATATGCAAAGAACCGAATATTTCTAAAAATTCTCGTTTACCTAATAATAATAATAATAACTGATTTTTGGGGTTTTTTTTGCGATAAAGGGGGTTGTTTTTCAAACATTTTCAAAACTTTTTTCGTGCATCTATACAGGCCTAGTTGACGTGTTTGGTGCAAATTTGTTCGAAATCGATCGAATAGTTTTTTCTCTAGATAATAATAATAATAATTATATTTGATTAGTTAATCTCCTATTTTAATTAATCACCTCTCCTACCCCGCCTACAATTATGAAGTCACAGTGAATCTGTTTAATAATTTAATATGTTTGTGAGAAATTATGTGCCAGTTCCTGGTATCGTTTATTTGTATAAAATTTATAGAGTACATTTAAAACACTTTACACAATCAAAAGATAGCATTAAATGCTTTTCTACTTAAACAAAATACAACAATACAAATTGGCGAAGTCTGTTGATAAGCATAAGATTAGTCATTGATGTTCCGTATTTTTCCGTTTTTACTTTTTTAATAGCACATGGAAAATGAAGAGGCTGGACGGAAAGCTATCCAAAATTTGAATTTACATTTGGTGCATGAAGTACCCATGCAAGTCAAAGTTGCTACGAGTCGAAAGGGTCCTCCAACACCTACTGCCAAAATATTTGTAGGCAATTTAGCTGGCAACACTGGTACTGAACAAGTACGCACCCTATTTTCCAAGTATGGAACTGTTGTGGAATGCGACCTTGTACGAAACTATGGATTTGTGGTAAGAAGTTTTCCCTTGTCCATGTACATAAAACAAAGTCGGGTTTGATACACCACTTATAACTCAAGAACGGCTGAACCAATTTTTATAATCTTTGGTTTGTTGGATTTGTCTCCGCCCTGAATAGCAGAATATGTATTAAAATGTAGGAAGAATACCTAAATAAAATTAAACACATAAAATTATTTTCAATTAATTTTTGATTGTATCCAAGGCCCTGATTTAATAAAAGGGATAATATGTCCGTCTATGTGACTTTTTTTGTAATATAAGTAGTTTACTTACTTTGCATATATTGTTGGCTGACGCGTTTCGGTACTAGTTCCATCTTCAGAATATCGCTCTATTGAGGTCGTTAATACATTGACATAAATCAATTATAGTACAACACAACATATATACACGTGTGCACACCATCGAATACTTTTAACTACTGAGGACACGCGGGATCTCTGACTTGTAGTACCGCTTACTGTTTGCATTTCATATCAATATTCCTAGCAAAGTCATACAAGAGATTGGACTTAAAGTTCAATTGATCATTTAACATATGTTCTGGACTTTTTAACTGCGCATTATATACTTGGTATTCCTCAAGCGCGTCCATTTGTTTGCTCTTTTTGCATGTATGTAATGATTGGAAATTCGTTTCAAAGTTAGCATATGAATGGTTTTCTTCCATAATGTGGCGTGCATAATTAGACTTGGCATAAGTTGCTCTGTTATTTGGAAGATGTTCTTTATACCGTGTTTTAAAATGCCTCCCTGTCTGACCTACATAAGAACACTCACATTCGTTACAATTGATCCTATAAATCCTTGACTTCTGACCCAACGGTTGTTGTTTTTTTGGGTTTAGTAATGTTCTTAATGTGGTTGGAAGTGCCAAACGACATGGTTACATCTATCTTTCTCAGTGTGTAAGTTAGGATGTTAGGTAGGATAACCCCATTCAGTGGAGCTGAAGGTATTTTTTCCTCGTTCTTTCAGTGGTTTCTCCTTATCCCTTGTGTATTTTTTAAGTATTTCACCCACAATGGAACTCCTGTATCCGTTCTTCCCGGATTATGTATTTTATGGTATTCAATTCGCTATGGAAATCTTCCTTACTGAATGCTATTGACATTAACTAGTTAGGTAATGAAGATGGAAATAGTTCCGAAACGAGTCAGCCAACAATATTTGTAAAGTAAGTAAACTACTTATAATAAAAAACGTCACATAGACGGACATATTATCCTTTTTAAATAATTCAGGTTAGATCTAGAGATAAACTGACACAGCCATGTTATTTGAATTGCATTTACATTCATTACAATAAAATAAAATAACAGATACAACAGTTGATTAAAATGTATAATCTATATATAATAAAAATGAAAAGCTGTTGGTTGGTAAACGTATCACTTAAAATGCTGGACTAATTTGACAGTTTTTTGCTTTAAAATGTTCGTAATAGTCCGAATTAGGTTTTTATGAAAAGACAAATTTTAATAGTTTCCCGGAAAATTTTCAAATTCGGGAAAGCTGAACACCTTTTTATCCACGAACTCAAGACCATAACTCACGAAACAGCTGTTCTAATAAAATGCTTAGTAACACATGTTTGTTTATATTCATTACCATAGCAACTTCACTTAGAATTTATAATCAGCTTATTATTCTTCAAAACCAACAGCTTTTTTAGGTTGGATTAACCAACTTAAAGCAAACAAGAACAAAAATCAACTAAAAATACTTACTATATTTTAATTCAATTCACACATTGGTTGATACGTATCTATACTCATATTATAAAGAGGTAAAGTTTGTTTGTTTATTTGTGTGTTTGTTTGTATGTAGGGGGTAATCTCTGGCACTACTAAACCGATTGAAAAAACTGTTTTACAATAAAAAGCTACACTATCCCTGAGTAACATAGGCTATAATTCATTTCGATAAAACCTTTTTTTATTCTAATATTTGTAAATTTAGTCGGAAAAAATTCTTAGGATAGGCCCAGAATGATAAATCAACACATGTATTTACATTTATTACCACAGCAACCAATTTATAACAGATAATATATCTGTTAGCTCCAATATTTCCACTAACAGCTGATTTCAAAATTTGAAGCAATTATTGTTGTATTTCTAGCTTTTAGGTTAGGGTTTTTAAGTGTAGACCTGAGCCTTGCTGGTTCTTTTAACCATTATTATAACAGAACTGCTGTTATAAAATATAAGAAATAATTTAATTTGAACATTTGACATTATTTACCATTTTAGTTTTGAGGTTATTATTAATCCTACACCTTTATTGTAAATAAAACATAACATACGTTTTTAGAAGGTTCCATTGGGGGTTGGCGTGCGGAGCACGCAGGGGTCTCCCCTAGTTATATATAAAACAGCTGATTTTTATCAAAAATTGAACATAATTTTAGGTTATGCCTACAATGAACCAAAACACGTTTATTTGCAACCAATTTGGCTAATTTAGAATCAGGTTTCTTTAACAATTCTTCACAACTATCAGTTTTTTAGACTAGGTGCAAGCGTCAGGATCCAGGTCACCGCTACCTCCACCACCCTACCTCAATCAAAGTGCCTCAGTCCTAATCAGTCGTCATTTCCTTGAAAATATCAGGGTATTTAATAATCTGCTTGTATTTGATTTGCTGCGAGTGTAAATGGTTAGCGAGCAAGTAACCTCTAGTTTTTTATAAAATGATTTCAAATACGTATTCTTAATACACAGAGCATTGCGTGCTTCGTACGCCAAACCCCGTGTTGGGAGAATTTTCAATACACACAGCATTGCGTGCTTTGCACGCCAACTCCCGCATTGAGAGGATTTTCAATACACAACGCATTGCGTGTTTGGTTAGAGTAAAGTATTTTTGTTGAACCTTCATAGTTTTCTTTAAATAGATCAGATCAAGCTCACAAGAGAGTGGGCTCTAACCTACTGCATCCATACATTTACTGGCTACAACTTTGGAAACAGCCACTTCGGTCCTTTATCAGAAAGTGTTTGCTGTGTTTAAGGAAATCTGATACTTCTTCACAGTAATGTAAGGTTCCGGACGGACCTGTCCATTCAGACCTGGAATTCACATAATTTTTTACTTTCTCACTATACTATTATAGTATTATAGAGAAAGTACAGTGATCGCAAAAAAATCGATGTTGAGATTTTTGTGGAAATATCAGTTTTGGGAATCCTGAGTCAAAAAAAGTGTTTTTTCGAACATGTCTGTCTGCATGTCTGTCTGTATGTCTGTCTGTATACAAAGCCAGAGAGAAAACTATTCGAACGATTTCGAAAAGAATTGCACCAAACATGTCAATTAGGACTGTATGGATGCAAGAAAAAAATGTTGTGACAATTTTTTGAAAACAACCCCATTTTTGGCTAAAAGCCCCAAAAATGTGTTATTTTTTTTATAAAAAAACGGCTCTAACGGTTTTGACAAAATTTTGCTTATTTGTAGCCCTTAATGTACCCTACCATATGCAAAAAACCGCATCTTTCTAAAAATTCTCGTTTAGCGAATAATAATAAAACAAATTTGGATTTTTTTTTGCTAAAAAGGGTATTGTTTTTCAAAAATTTTCAAAACTTTTTCGTGTAACTATACAGGCCTAATTGGCATGTTTTATGCAAATTTGTTCGAAATCAATCGAATAGCGTTCTCTCTACTAAATAATAATAATATTTATTAGTTACTCTCCTACTTTAATACAATTATGAAGTCACAGTGAATCTGTTTAATAATTTAAATATTTTTGTGAGAAAGTATGTGCCAGTTCCTGGTACCGTTTATCTATCTATCCTTAAGTTTCAAAAAATAAAATCATCAGGGATCAAACACAATTTGTTGGAGAAATTTTTAGTTCAATTTTGCTGGACATCTAGTTTTGTGTAGCACTTATTATATAAATATGGTAAAAAATAGTTGTAATAAAATTCAATGTACTGTACCAATGAACATTGATTGTATCTGGCAGTTATCATTGCCCTATTAGATCTTACGCCGTGGTAAACTCTGCCACCAACTCATTGTAAAGGAAACACTTGATTCAAATTAATTTATATTTTAACTCGCACAGCAAGACGTTCCCTGTTTGTTCCGAGTCGAAAGTGCATCCGATATTTTAAAGAAAACCTCATCAAAAGACTTGTCTCAATCGTTTTATAGCTAATTTGTTCCAGCTTGCAAAGAAAATCCATATTTATGCCATGTTATTAGCGAATTTCCATAGGAAAAATGAGCTATTGCAGTGGCCCTTATGGTAAGACCCAAGGTCGGGAGTAGCAAATGAGCACCGATCAAGGTCCCCAGAACACGTTTTGGGGTGTCATTAAAAATCATGTATATATATATATATATATATGTATAGGGATATGTATATATGTGTTCGCACTCTAGCGGCTGCATTTTAAGTCCGATTTGGTTCAAATTTGGTACACATGTTGGTTGTCTACGTCGCTTGGACGAGTTCGTTAGCCAAAAAAATCCAACAACTGGAATCACGTTTTTTGACCGGAAGTAACTATTTTTAGAGTTTTTCCTACGAGAATGAATTTGGTTTTGAGTTTTTTCTACAAATATAAATGTAGGATGTTATGCTGCACATTTTGTTTTTTACGCGACCTTGTAGCTCGCTTGGTTCCCCCTAAATCGATCAAAACGTAAAATACCACGGAAGTACCCGGTTCAAAGCCCTGTGGTAGATTCTACCGCGGGGTTGGCGTGCGAAGCACGCAATGCATTGTTTATTAAAGATACTCCCATTATGGGGGTCGGCGTGCGAAGTACGCAATGATCTGTGTGTTGAAGATACTCCCAATGTGCGGAATGGCGTGCGAACCATTTTGCAGCTATTCAGCACCGTCGTGAATAGACCTATTTCCCAAATTATTGGTTGAAACCCTAAAACACAGGCATATAACTTTAATTTTGGAAATTTGCTCAACTCACGTCAGCGGTCCAGCTGCGTGGTCGAATTATTTTAGAGTAGGCTACATTATAAATTATAAAAATTTCCCTTGATAATAAAATTTATCTTGACTGGTTGCGTTCATTTTCCTCTTTACAGCACATTTACTGCGCTGACGTTAATCTATGTGTCAACGAGTTAAACGGAACAATGGTCGATAGACAGCCAATACGGGTGCAGGTGTCTAGAAGCAGAGTTTGTAAACGTCCTGGAATGGGAAATTCACATAAATGTCACCGGTAAGTGAATTTAATCAGTGAGAACTACTTGATTTTTTTTTTTAGGGGGACTGCATTAGGCACCATCAGGAGTCTACCGTTGTGTGGGACTCCCTGGTTTACCTACTAAACCTTAACCTCTATACAGGGTGCCCCTGAACTCTCTGGACCCCTTTTGTGGATATGTTCCTGGGATCCAGACAAACATATTTCACAATATAAACATGGGTCTACGGTGCTTATTTTTTCGTCTGTCTGTCTGTATGCGTTTTTTACAAAATACTTAATATTTTTGGAAGTAAAAAAGATATTGAGCTCAAACTTTGTATACATATTTGTTGCGTAACCTTTTATCACTGTACGAAAAATTAAAACATTAGTTTAAATATTTTAAAAATGGTGGCCGTTTATAATTTTTAATATAAAATATCTCAAAAACCGCTAACTTTACAAAAAATTTACAAGAGACAAAAATGTTTACTTTTTTAGTGGCAAACACAATGGTTTTTTTATTTTGTCTGTAGCTCAAAGGATAACAGAGATATTGACACAAAAGAGGGCAAATGTATTTCTTGGTAGTTGTCAACAATACCCAGAATTACTCTAGCAACAAAATATTTTAAAGTTGTTACGAGCTAAACTAATAAGTTATTTGCATACTGTTTCGAGCACTTTCTGAGCTGATTCCACTAGCAAAAAATAATAAACATGTTCATATATTCTAATAGGCTTTGGCAATGACCAAAACACAGTTCTTTAAATAGAAATTTAGTCAGTGTTTGCCTACCTTCTCTACCAGTACTCCTCAAGTATGTTTCAGCTAGATCCGCCGAACACCATAGCTTTCGGCCTACACCGTATTTATCTGCCAGAAGACTGCCCTGTTCAACTAACAGGGCCCCCGGCTGTCTTCCAAAACTCTGGCCTTGTATCTAGGTCAGAAGGTCCCTTTTACAGTGTACTGGGTTGACATAACTAGGTTCCTAAAGTATGCCTAGCTTCTGTCATCACACAATGTTTGACAGTCTTACCCAACCTTGTTCTATATTCTGTGTTCTCGCCTTGGGACTTATAAATCTTAAACTACTCTTTATCATATGATTATTAAAGAATTAATAATCCTACACTATTAATCCTAACACAACATACCTTAGTTGAAATTGATAGTAGTACTTTGTTGACTTCAACTAAGGTATGCTAATTATTAGTTTAAAGTAGTTAGTTGTAAGGCTAAACAATGCATACTGAAACTACTCTTATTAAATTTCTATAAAAAATATAAAAATTGCAACTATAAAATTGTCTATGTAAATCCTGAAAATAAACGAATTACTGTTGACGTGAGCCATTCTAGTAGTAATCGTAATGTTACATTTTATGAATATTTTTGAAGTTATACCTCTTTGCGCCCGTTGTAATCGGGATGGGGGTGTCGGTCGAGAAACCGCGTCACGCGTTAGGAGTAAAATCCGGAAAGTGCCTTTTTATACCTTTTCTCTACAAGAGATACCCCAAGAGTCTCGGTGGGTGAGTGGTTAACGCACCCGACTTCCACGCTAGAATCCCTGGTTCGATCCCCGGCTGGGAAATTTTGTTTTTCGAAAATTATAGGAAAGTATTCGAATATACGAATGCCCAAAGAAGTACAACTTCCACCGTCTGGTCCGACGCAGACCCAATTTTTTTAATAAAAGAAAGTGTTTGATGAATAAGATATGAAGTCCATAAAACTCAATGTGGGGTAATATTTATTACTAATAATAATAATTTACTATTTTTGTTTTGTCGTGTAGATGTGGCAGAGAAGGTCATTGGTCAAAAGAATGTCCTAAAGCTGGGTAAGTTCGTTCTTTTATTTTTAGCTGACTGTTGAACCCAAAAGAAGGGCTGTTCATATTGCAATAGAAAACTATAACTTTTTTACTTTCTCACTATACTAAAGTATAGAGAAAGTATAAGACCTAGTGATCGCAAAAAAAAAACGATGTTGAGATTTTTGTGGAAATATCCGTTTTGGGACCCCTGAGTCCAAAAAAGTGTTTTTTACAAAATGTCTGTATGTCTGTATGTATACAAAGCTAGAGCGAAAACTATTCGATCAATTTCAAACAAATTTGCACCAAACATGTCAATTAGGCCTATATGTGCATATGCACGAAAGAGGGGTGTGAAAAGTTTGAAAAACAACCCCCTTTTTTTGGCCAAAAACCCCCAAAAAAATCAGTTATTACTTTTTTATGAAAAAAACGGCTTTCACGATTTTGATCAAATTTGGCTTATTTGTAGCCCTTAATGTACCCTACCATATGCAGACAACCGTATCTTTCTAAAAATTCTCGTTTAGCTAATAATAATAATAATAATAGATTTTTGGAGGTTTCTTGGCGAAATGGCGAAAACTATTCGATTGATTTCAAACAAATTTGCACCAGACATGTCAAGTAGGAATATATAGATGTACGAAAAACGGTTTTGAAAATTTTTTAAAAGCAACCCCTTTTTTACAAAAACCCCTAAAATCAGTTATTATTTTTTTATAAAATAACCGCTCTAACGATTTTGATAAAATTTGGCTTATTTGTAGCCTTTAATGTACCCTACCATATGCAAAAAACCGCATCTTTGTAAAAATTCTCGTTTAGCTAAAAATAATAATAATAACTGATTTTTGGGAGTTTTTTGGCGAAATAGCGAAAACTATTCGATCGATTTCAAACAAATTTACTCCAGACATTTCAAGTAGGCCTGTATAGATGCTCGAAAAAGGGTTTTGAAAAAATTTGAAAAACCACCCCCTTTTTGACCAAAAAACCTCCAAAAAATCAGTTATTATTTTTTTATAAAAAAACGGCTCTAACGATGTTGATAAAATTTAGTTTATTTGTAGCCCTTAATGTGCCCTACCATATGCAAAAAAACCGCATCTTTCTAAAAATTATATTTTAGCTAATAATAATAATAACTGATTTTTGGAGGTTTTTTGGCCATAAAGGGGGTTGTTTTTCAAAATTTTTCAAAATCGTTTTTCGTGCATCTATAAAGACCTAATTGACGTGTTTGGTGCATATTTGTTCGAAATCGATCGAATAGTTTTCTCTCTAGATAATAATAATAATATTTATTAGTTAATCTCCAACTTTAATAAAAAATCACCTCTCCTACCCCACTTACAAGTCACAGTGAATCTGTTTAATAATTTAAATATGTTTGTGAGAAAGTATGTGCCAGTTCCTGGTACCGTTTATTCACTATGTTTTTGTGGTATCATGTTTGTATTGGATTGGTTCTCCCTAAGTAAATCCTAATACTATAATGTATTGATATTAGAAGTATTTTTTCAGAATTGGTCCAGGTCGTGGAGGTTTTCATAACCGTATGTTTGGTCACAGGTTTGGACGTGAGCCGTACCTACGTCCACCATTTCTACGTGACAGAACGCTCGGGGATGCTTCTTGGAGCCGTCCTTTTGATGAAAATTAATTAATACCTGCTGAGATATAGAATATATTTTTACTCCTTTATATTAAATTAATTTCTTCCATATTTTTAGATAATAAATTGCGTCCATATTGGTTATAGTTACACTTGTCTAATCTATTCTCAGCGAGACGGTGTTAACAGATGACAATGCTCTCAAACTTTTGCAGATCATACACATTGTTAATTAAAGTGTTATTGTTCTCGATGAGATTGTTTAAGTAGTGGCATGTCTTCGTGCTGTTCTTATAGTTTTTAGAGTTTATTTTTTAAACGATGTGATTTTAGTTTTGAGCATCATTTTGATCAAAGTTTGTGTGAAAAGTAAAATATTTTTATCGAATTTCCAAAGGAAAACTGAGCTATTGCAGTGACTCTTACGGTAAAACAAAATGTCTGGAGTAGCAAATGCACCGATCATGGTCCCCAGAACACGTTTTGGGGTGTCATTAAAAATCATATATATTTTGTTATCATATTTTTTATATAATTTTATCATATTTTTATTTTATTTCCTTTTATCCTTTTTCTTGTGAGTGCATATTGAGCGACTCGTGCCCACTCACAGGCTTATGCCCATGTGGGCATTTTTCGTTCCTTAATAATATATATAAACTAGGGGCTCTGCCCCTGGATGCTTCGCGTCCCAACCCCGCCTCAGATGGCTGCTTCGCTTCGCTCGCATTTGGAAAATTCGCTAAAGAATCTCGTTAATCTTTGGCTCGTTTGTACATAGGTGACCGAGCATAAATCAGCTGTTTTATTTGATGGGAAATTTGAAGGATTGTTTGGCGGAGCTCCTTCTCGGGTTAATAGCGGCTAAAGGGATGATTGGAACTTGAATCTGACGGAAAATCTCATCTTTGAAATTTAATTTTCTACAACTTTTGTATTTAAAATTTTTTGCTATCTCTTAACGCTTTCTTACTAAATGCGCTCAAAGTGGGAAAATGAAGAAATCGAAAAAATCTTAAAAATATTTCCCGCCCAAAAGGTGCTTCCAAAATTAAAAAATGTTAAATTCTGGCAATTTTCCCAAAAGTTTCTCGTCGAGAGCTTTAACTCAAGTATGAGGTCGAGGGGGTACGATTATGGGACGTGCATAATAGTTAATGTCAGTGAATCAGTGTTATCGTCTAGCTTTATATAAGTAGATGTAATTTATGTTTTATTTGTTTATTTAAGGAAATAAATTGATTGATTGATGTATATACCATATATGTATATATGTGTTCGCACTCTAGCGGCCGCATTTTATGTCCGATTCGGTTCAAATTTGGTAGTCTACGTCGCTCGGACGAGTTCGTTAGCCAAAAAAATCCAACAATCGGAAGCACGTTTTTTGACAGGAAGTAATTTTTTTAAGATTTTTCATACGAGAATGAATTAAAAAAAAAATCTGCAGATATAAATGCAGGATGTTATTCTGCACATTTTGTTTTTTACGCGACCTTATAGCTCGCTTGGTTCCCGCAAAATCGAACAAAACGTAAAATACCATAGAAGTACCCGGTTCAAAGCCATGTGGTGGATCCTGCCGTGGGGTTGGCGTGCGAAGCACGCAATGCATCGTGTATTGAAGATACTCCCAGTACGGGGGCTGACGTGCGAATCACGCAATGCTTTGTGTATTGAACATACTCGCAATATTCGGAATGGCGTGCGAACCATTTTGCAGCTATTCAGCACCGGGAATAGACCTATTTCCCAAATTGTTATCTGAAACCCTAAAACATAGGCCTATAAACTTAATTTTGGAAATTTGCTCAACTCACGTCAGCGGTTCAGCTGCATGGTTGAAGTATTTTGACTATGAAACTGTAAAGTCTACAAGCTATTTTAAGTTTGGTACCTTTTGATTTGCTAATTAATGCAGGGTGTATGCTGCAGTAGCAGGTAGCAGGTGGGTTAAGGGCGCTCTCGTTAACGCCATATTTCTGTAATTAGGTCAAACATCTGCTACTCTTTAACCAAACTTAAATACAGATACACTTACTAATTAGTACTCTGTCAATTATTAAAGAAGCAAAAAAAGAGGGAAAATGGAAAATTTGTGGGTTTAGTATCCAGTACAACATGACTTGGCCGATCTACCACCAATAATGTACTGAAGCAATACAAAATGACCACTCTATAGTTTTGAAACGTTCCCTAATGTACTACCCCAATAAGTTGGACCGTCCATAATAATTAAAAGCTTGTACAGGAGAACTGTATGGTCGACACAATCAAACGCCTTTGAGAGGTGACGCATTAGAGATGCTACATGCATGTTCTTATCCAGGGAACGAGCGAGGTTTTCAATGCATATTTAGTTAATCAATGATTCTGTATAATCCTTATCGCTATAGTTTCCAATAAAGGTACACCGGAAAAACTTTAGAACGTGTTCTACTAGTGAAAATAAAGAAAAATGTTCCTATAAACATAGGTTCGGAAATTCATCGTTTTTCAGATATCTGTATTTGTTTACAAACTAATTCATATCTAGAGAAATGTTTGACTGATTGAGTGCAAACTTGGCATGAAATTTAACCTAACAATGATCTATCTTAAAAAAAAAAACGATTAAGTCCAATCATGCGTTTAGAAATGACGGCTGTTTGAAAATTTCAAACCTAAATTACTCAAAAACTGTAAATTTTCACAAAAAATGTCAAGACTCCTTTTTTGTAGTCCTTTTTATTCCCTATTGGACAAAAAGTCACAGTCAAAACAATCGGATGAAGGGTAACAGTTGAGTTATGTATAATAATTGGTTCGTTTGACCCGGCATCCTATACGAACACAGTAAACACAACAATATGTGGTTACGTATCTTTAAGTTAACTCACTGTTATTGCAAAAGCTAACAGTGATGCCAGATATATCAACTTAAATCACGAAAACTAACTGTCAGTGCTCTTGGATCTATCTCTACTTATTACGAAAGGTAACATTGTTGCCAGATCTATCAACAATAATATTACGAAAACTAACTGAAATTGTTGCTAGATCTAGCAATACTTATTACGAAAGCTAACAGTGGCATCTTAATCTATCAACAATAATCATGAAAGCTATTACAGTGTTGCCACATCTATCAATAGTTATTATAGTGAAATTATTACAATTAGATGCATTTCTTAAATGCTTCAATAATTGTTTTTTTACACTTTACAAAAAGTAATGTTATTTCCCTATTTTTTGCACTGAAGGCCATATTTTTTTCAAGGTATAAATTCGATCTTTTCAGGGATTGAATGTTCGGTAGAATACTGGAGGTAGACACCACTGTCTCACATTACGCGCTGTCGAGGAGCGCGTATAGGCCGTTGCGATTTTCGAGAAATTCCTGTTTCTGTAAAAGAACCTCTGATTGTATAAGAGACTAGGAAAACCCACTGCGTGCTCCGCACGCCAATCCCGCTGGAATCTTCTATACACATAATCATGTTTAGTCCAGTAGATATGTACATTGTACCTGGAAAAAATTCCGAAGTTAATGGAACTTTTACAGGTTGTTTGAGGGTGCTGTGGGATGACTGTCAAGTTTTCCAACTCGAGTTCCCTGTGCTAATTTTGGGGGGGCCGAAAAACTTCAAAATTTTCGGACTTTTGTCGGTTTTTCGCTTATAACGTCTAAACTAAGCGGTGTTTGACCAAAACATTTATTTTCAAAGTTGTAGAGCAGTAAATTTGCTACAATTTAGTATCCTTAAACTTCTTCTTAAACCTAATATTAACCGAGATACAGCCGATCAAAATTAGAGAGATTTTCTCAAAATGGCAAACATTGGCCAAAACCTTCGTTTTTGGCCCTCTAACTATCAATTACCACCAGTTCTACAGTAATTATGGTAATCACTCATAAATATCGACATGTTGGAACACGCGGAGGGGGGGGGGGTCTTTTGAGTGGTGCAGACCTCTTTAACAAGGTGGATATTATTATTCTCGTCATCCTGAAGAAGTACATTTTTTATTTAAACCCCCCCCCCCCCTCATTATTATTCAATCTTGTAACAAAGTCACCAGTGTTAATTGAGTGATTAATAAACCCCGACAACTATGAAAACGACGACGAGGAAAGTGCAGCAGAACCCAAGCGCTTCAAATTGTTGGTGGCCTCATGAAGTTTTTACACATAAATTATTTACACATAAATTATATATACTTGCATTATTTTACATACTACCATTATTTGTATATCAATTATATTCTTTAATTAATTCTTGGTTATTATTTATTGATTTGTCAGTAATTACAGTAGTAGGGTAACACTATAACATTGGAATAACTACACTTCACAAAAAAACGCACTTGGTCAGCAAACCCCCTCCCCTATAGTGAAGTCTGCCAGTTGTAGGGTTAAAGAGGTCTGCACCACTCAGAGGACCACCCCCCTCTCCGTGTGTTCCAACATATCGATATTGATGAGTGATTACCATAATTACTGTAGAACGGATGGTAATTGATAGTTAGAGGGCCAAAAACGAAGGTTTTGGCCAATTATTGCCATTTTGAGAAAATCTCTCGAACTTTGATCGGCTGTATCTCGGTTAATATTAGGTTTAGGAAGAAGTTTAAGGATACCAAATTTTAGCAAATTTACTGTTCTACGACTTTGAAAATAAATGTTTTGGTCAAAAACAGCTTAGTTTAGTAGTTATAAGCGAAAAACCGACAAAAGTCCGAAAATTTTGAAGTGTTTCGGCCCCCCTAAAATTAGTACAGGGTCCTCGAGTTGAAAAACTTGACAGATTCATCCCACAGCACCCCCAAACAACCTGTAAAAGTTTCATTAACTTAGGAATTTTTTCCAGCAGACCCCACTTTTTTTGCTCTGTCTACTGGGCTAATTGTGTTTTCTTTATAATAAAGGTGTAGGATTATTAATAATAACCCCAAAGCTAAGATGGTAAATAATGTCAAATGTTCAAATCAAATTATTTCGTATGTTTTATAACAGCAGTTACAATAAAGGTTAAAAGAACCAGCTAGGCAAGGTCTACTTTTTAATAAAAATCTAACCTAAAAGTTAGAAATAAAAATAATTGCTTCAAAATTTGAAATCAGTTTTTAATGGAAATATTGGAGCAAACATCTGTTGTATCTGTTATTTACTTCAATTGGTTACTATGGTAATAAATGTAAATACATGTGTTGGTGCATTAGTCTAGGCCTAACCTAAGATTTTTTCCGACTAAATTTACAAATATTGAAATAATAAATGTTTTATCGAAATGAATTACAGCCTATGTTACTCAGGGATAGCGCAGCTTTTTTATTAGTAAACAATTTTTTAAATCGGTTCAGTAGTTCTAGAGATTACACCCTACATATAAACAAACAAACTAACTGTACAATGTACCTCTTTATAATATTAGCATAGGAATGTAAAGCTTAGAATGAATGATTGTGTAATTCATTAATACTTAGTGTGATCAAGTTTTATTTTTAAGAAACATTGGAATTAATGACCATAAATTACCGACGCATTTAATTGTAATGAAATTAATTACATTTCGATCGATATTTAGTCTTAAACGTTAGACAAGGCGCAAGATGTCAAAGTGTAATGTGTAATTCTTGTATAAAAGTACTTCAAACAATTATAACGTTTTGCACCAAAATTCGAGAACACTTTAATCGTATTCCGACCGCTTTAGTACTTTGAACATGAAATTATTCCAAACAGAATTTCTTAAACGGAATAATTTAAAGGCCAATTCATTCGAGCTAAATGCAAATCCAACCATCCCCTATTTACATCTCTCCCTCGCGCCACACATTTGGTTTTCACGGAAATAAATCCTAACAGCTCTAAAAGGGCTCTTTGAAACTGTTAAACATACTTATTTATGTAAAACACCCGTTTAGTTTAAATCTGTCTTCATGCTAAATGCATTGGTTTGAATTAAAACTTACTTAGGTAATGGTTATATGCTTTTCTTAAAGTTATTGGTACGAAGTTCCTTAACGCGGGTTGCGGTAGTAGTTAATAAATAGAAAATGTAATGCGTAACGAAAAAAGCGTTATTAATTGGTTGCTTTGGCAATGACAAATATAAAATACGAGTAAAGAAAAATCGTTATCAAATTCAAAATCGTTAGAGCCGTTTTTTATAAAAAATAATAACTGATTTTTTTGGGGTTTTTTTGGCCAAAAGGGGGTTGTTTTTCAAAACTTTTAAATTTTCGTGCATCTATACAGGCCTAATTGACATGTTTCGTGCAAATTTGTCCGAAATCGCTCGAATAGGTTTATCTCTAGCTTTGTATACATACAGACAGACATTTTGTAAAAACCACTTTTTAGGGGGTCCCAAAACAGATATTTTCACAAAAATCTCAACATCGATTTTTTGTGCGATTATTATACTTTCTCTATACCTACTATAGTATAGTGAGAAAGTAAACAAAGAAAAAACACAAAAAATAACCTGAAGTTCTAATTAATTATTAACGATCCTTTGAATGCTGTTAATTTATTGGACAGCTATACAATAACGAAAATAAATCTAAAAAATCTTGTGATGAACCGTTAACAAGCGACACTAGTTCTTCATCAGATGACTTTTACTTTTAAAGTACGTTACTCATTCGTATTTCTTTTTCCTGGCCTTGAATTTTGTTAATTCATTCCACATAAATGTATAAAATATCTCAATATGGAAAGATTTGTTTTTGACAAACAATCATCCATAACTGACTAAACATATCGATATATCGAAGGCAAGGGAAATATACGAGTACAATGATATAAATTATCAGTTCAGTTTCCCATTGTTGTATTAGGAAATGACGTCTTATATCGCAGCTGGGCGGCACTAAATATCGTAATATATGAAAAGGTAGGAATCAATTTCCCCAGCGACATCACGTGACCAGACTTTACAATACTCAGACAACACCGGTAACGCTGTATATATTCGTGTCTAGTTCTACTTTGAAATGAAATATATATTTCCAACCTTGTGCCGGGAATTGAATTGAAAGAAGACGTCTTGTGAAATTAATTATATTTGCAGGGAAGGAATATTGGTTATCTCTGTAAAAAAAGGGAAATATATTTCTCTGAACTGGCAGTGGTGCCCGGGGCTTGGCTCGAAGATAGGAATAATTTTCGAGAACATATAACACTGAAAATAATTCGACCACGCAGCTGAACCGCTGGCGTGGGTTGAGCAAATTTCCAAAATTAAGTTTATAAGCCTATGTTTTAGGGTTTCAACCAACAATTTGGGAAATTGGTCTATTCACGACGGTGCTGAATAGCTGCAAAATGGTTCGCACGCCATTCCGCATATTGGGAGTACCTTCAACACACAATGCATTGCGTGCTTCGCGCGCCAAAACCCGTATTGAGAGTATCTTCAACACAAAGCTTTTCGTTCTTCGCACGCCAACCACACGGTAAAATCCACCACATGGCTTTCAACCGGGTGCTTTTATGGTATTTTACGTTTTGATCGATTTTGGGGGAACCAAGCGAGCCATAAGGACACATAAAAAAATGTGCAGAATAACATCCTACATTTATATTTGTAGAAAAAACTCTAAAAAACATTTTTATTCTCGTAAAAAATAGTTATTTCTGGTCAAAAAACGTGCTTCCGGTTGTTGGATTGTTTTTGGCTAACGGACTTGTCCGAACGTCGTAGACAAACAATATGTGTAATGATTTAATGACACCCCAACACGTGTTCTGGTTACCCTGATCGGTGCTCATTTGCTACTCCCGACCTTGGGTATTACCATAAGGGCCACTGCAATAGCTTATTTTTCCTATTGAAATTCGCTAATAATGTAGAACATTCTACACACGAATGTCCAACATTATATAACGTTTTGGACAATATTCTGAAATACTCTACAACATTCTCAAACATTCCAGAACATTCTGCCTGGAACATTTTATAATAATCTGTCAAACATTTTGCCTGGAACAATCTAGAATAATCTGTCAAACATTCTGCCTGGAAATTTCTAGAATAATCTGTCAAACATTCTGTCTGGAACATTCTTTCGGGAATATTCTGTTCTGGAAAATTCTGTCTTGAACATTGTGGATCATTGTAGAACACTCTCCAACACTTTAGAACTTTCTAGTACATTATGTCTGGGAAATCTTTTGGAATTCGAACATTCTGGAAATATTCTAAAAGCTTTACGAACATTCAGGAAGATTATGTCTTCAAAATTCTGGAACATTCAGTCTTGTACATTTTAGAGTTTTCTGTCCTACCATTTTGGAACATTTTATACATTTTGTCTGGAACATTGCGGACACTTCTAGAACGTTCGGGAACATTTTGGGTAGTTACCAGCCCTTCGATAATTGAGGGTTTCAATTTTACTTTATTAATGAACGAAACCTGAATCAGGAATCATACTGTATATATTTAGGAGGCGTGTTTTCTAAGGAAGCGTTCACAAGGAGCGGTTTCATACTCTACGATTGTATACACAGTACTGCCAACTACACGACTGTTTAATATACCTACCAGTCACACCCGAGGGAAATTCCCTGCCTATATGCAGATCTCAAGACGGCGTCTAGTTAACAGAACTGTCTATGTTATGGCAATTGTTTCTATAATTGAATTCCGTCCAACTGTAGTTTGGGAAATTCACTCCAACAAACATGCAAATATACAAGGTCGCAGTCGGAAAAGTATTTTTTTTAAAGGTGGATTCAAAATTTAACATTTACTGCATTGTTCTACTGTGTTTGATAAAAAGTCTAAGTACACATATTAAGTAAATAAAATGCAAACAGAATTTGAGATATTAAAAAATAAACTTCTAGCCTTCTTTGTTGGAAAAAATCTATAAAGTCCTGTGCAACGAGGTAGGCTTACATCTCTCGATGGTTTTACGTTAATTTTCTAACCAAGTCAATCGTTGCTTAACTTACTTTACTGGAGTGCGCTTCGGTTGGACTCGGGGACGATCGGTAGTGTTCGGGTTGTTATAATGTATTTTACACTATATCCCAAGTACACTATAACATTTAAATCTGATACAAGGTTGATGACGAATGTTAAACTTATATACTCGACTAAACAGATACCAATTAAGAGAAAGCGATGTCACCTAATCGGTAGCATCGTGGACTTGTGTCATGGTGATACCCGGTTCGACTCTCAGAGACACCCAAACTTTTTCAAAGCAAATAATTAAATTAAAATTAAATATTAACTATAACAAAACAAGATGGCGGCCCAAAAAAGCCCCAAAAATCGTCAAAAATTCTCCAAAAATGCAAAATCCCCAAAAAGGTTGGCTTAGGTTAGGAACAAAAAATTCTCAAAATCCCCAAAAAAGGTGGGCTTAGGTTAGGTTAGGAACCAAAAATACCCACAAAAAGTGGGCGCGGCTTAGGTTAGGAACAAAAATACCCAAAAAGTGGGCGTGGCAAAAGGTCAATGACCTTCCCAAACCACTTTCGGTGCCCAAGTGCCCCACACTTTACTGTTCAGCCATTTGACATCGAGCTTCCCAATGACGCAAAGAAATGGCGCCAGGCAGATGATGAAGTTTTGGGCAGGTGAGCAGGTGTCCGCTGTCCAACCTCGATGTCAGTACACACATCGTCATCATCCATGCCTTCAGGTAGTAATCTCAGGCGGTCGTACGAAGACGGACCAAAACAGACAAGCAAGAACTGTTATAAAAAGTAACCTGCATCTTCACGCGCGTGGATAATAGATGTTTCCCGTATGAAATCACAGGCACACCTAGTTAACTCTACAAAAGGACCTTTAAGATTTTACAATTTTAAAAAGGAATTACTTTAGACCTAGGATGGGAATTCTATCTCAGACCGAAATGAGTTATGAAAACCTCGATGTAACTTTTGCAAATACAAAAAGCACAAACTGTGTTTATAAATTATTAAACTAATCCGTAGGTTTATTAGCGAATTTCCATAGGAAAAATGAGCTTTTGCAGTGGCTCTTATGGTAAGACCCAAGGTCGGGACTGGCAAATGAGAACCGACCATGGCCCCCAGAACACGTTTTGGGGTGTCATTAAAAATCATACATATATTTATATATATATGTTCGCACTCTAGCGGCCTCAATTTAAGTCCGATTTGGTCCAAATTTGGTACACACGTTGGTTGTCTACGTCGCTCGGACGAGTGCGGTAGCGAAAAAAATCCAACAACCAGAAGCAGGTTTTGTGACCGGAAGTAACTTTTTTTTAAGTTCTTTGCTATGATAATGAATTTGTTTTAGAGTTTTTTCTAAAAATATAAATGTAGGATGTTATTCTGCACATTTTGTTTTTTTATGCGACCTTATAGCTCACTTGGTTGCCCCAAAATCGATCAAAACTTAAAATACCGTAAAAGTACCCGGTTCAAAGCCATGTGGTGGATTTTACCGAGGGGTTGGCGTGCGAAGCACACAGTGCATTGTATTTTGAAGATACTCCCAACACGGGGGTTGGAGTGCGAAGCACGCAATGCATTGTGTATTGAAGATACTCCCAATATGCGGAATGGCGTGCGAATCATTTTGTAGCTATTCAGCACCGTCGTGAGTAGACCTATTTCACAAATTGTTGGTTGAAACCTTAAAACATAGGCCTATAAACTTAATTTTGGAAATTTGCTCAACTCACGTCAGCGGTTCAGCTGCGTGGTCGAATTATATTTTGTCTGAAATAGTAAATGATTCTTGTTCGTATATAATTGTTTGTAAAACCTTCTACCTAAAATATATTAATTACCTTGTAGGTTCGTCTTGTGACTTCAAGTGGGTTGATTCCTACGACTAGTTTCGAGGTCTTGACCCCATCATCAGATAGTACTTCTTTCACTCTTAGGAGCTCGTCCCACATAAAAAAAAACACACACACACTAACATAAATAAACATCAACGTGTCTGACACCGTAGTGCACTCTGTCATGTCTGTCGGCGTACTGCCGGCAAGAGCTAACAGTCCGGCTGATAACGACCTCTGTAGGGCGCTTTTAAATGATTTAAGCCCAACATATAAACGATGCGATTGGAAGGAAAGCTAATCATTTAAGATGTTATCTGGATCGTTTTTGAAGGCTCTGTAGACCTCAAATTCCTCATTCGCGTTCATTAATCTGCCTTTTTTGCAAACGTGCATTGCTTTTACACTGGATTTGAAATCACCTGGTCCGTGATTGTTTTCAGCAAGGTGATGTTCGACTTGGTGATGTTGGTTTTGTTGCAGGGTAGGCGTTTTTAGCGAATTTCCATAGGAAAAATGAGCTATTGCAGTGGCCCTTATGGTAGGACCCAAGGTTGGGAGTAGCAAATGAGCACCGATCATGTTCCCCTGCACACGTTTTGGGGGTGTCATTAAAAATCACATATGTATATATTTATGTATGTATGTGTGCGCACTCTAACGGACGCAATTTACGCCCGATTTGGTCCAAATTTGGTACACACGTTGGCCGTCTAAGTCACTTGGACGAGTTCATTACCTAAACAAAATTGACCGGAAGTAGACCACATTTTTGACCGGAAGTACCATTATATAGGTGTGCGCACTCTAACGGACGTATTTTATGTCCGATTTGGTCTAAATTTGGTACACAGGTTGGTTTTCTAAGTCTTTTGGACGAGTTCGTTAGCCAAAACAATTTACCGGAAATAGACCAAATTTTTGACCGGAAGTAACAATTGTTTGAGATTTTTCGTACTAGAAGAATTTCTTTTTGAAGTTTTCTTTAAAAAAATAGACATAAGAAATAATTCTGCACATTTTGTTTTTTTTACGCGACCTTATAGCCCATCTGGTTTCCCCAAAAACAATCAAAACGTAAAATACCGTAAAAGTACCAGAATTAAAAGGCTTTTACCGTGGTGACCGATGGCAATATATTTGGTACATGCTGGCAGCACCTTCGTGAGTAGATTAATTTCCCAAATAGTTGTTTGAAACCCAAAAACATATATAAATTTAATTTTGGAAATTCGCTCAACTCACGTCAGCGGTTCAGCTGCGTGGTCGAATTATTTTTTATAATGGTCTATGAATATTCTCCCGGTTTGTCCTATATAATATTTGTTACACTCTTTGCATTTTATTTTGTAAATGCCAGATTTATATGCGATGGGTTGTCCGTCCTACGTTTAAGGGATGAAGATATGTTATTATTTGTACGGAATACAAGTGTATGTTTGATTTAGCGCGTGAAGCAAGCAGGGCCTTGTTCCAAACGAGCTATATCCCCTCGACTTCATAAATTTCAATCCGCTTTGAAACTCCAAGTTCCCACCAACTGTATCCAGCTTTGAATAAGTTTAACGCAATAAATCAGCATAGTTCAGAGATTACCCGCAGTAATTATAAAATCATTAGTTAGGGCGGATTACGATCATCTCGTAATTAATAACTTTACAGAGTTAGTTGTTTGATCAGACTGTACATTCACTGGCGCGGATTTTGTTAATTACATTTTGTATGTGATCATAACACCGCTAAGACTAGCTGCACTTAATAAGAGGGGTTCGACGTCCTTTGCCGTCCGAAGCCAAACATAAAAATTATTACACCTAAAAAACTCGTACACATTTCCAAACTCGTCTATTCTAATATTACAAAGAGGTAACATTTGTTTGTTTGTTTGTAGTGGGTAATCTCTGGAACTACTGAACCGATTGAAAACATATTTTTACTAATAAAAAGCTACACTATCTCTGAGTAACATAGGCTATAAATTCATTTTGATAAAAACATTTTTTATTTCAATATTTGTGTAAATTTAGTTGGAAAAAATCTTAGGTTAGGCCTAGACTGATGAACCAACACATGTATTTACATTTATTACCATAGCAACCAAATGAATAAAATAACAGATAAAATAGCCGTTTGCTGTAATATTTGCATTAACATCTGATTTAAAACTTTGAAGCAGTTATTTGTATTTCTAAATTTTAGGGTAGGTTTTTGTTAAAGTGTAGACCTGAGCTTTGCTGGTTTTTTTTTAACATTTATTATACCTGCTGTTTATTATACACGAAGGAATTTGATTTGAACATTTAACATTATTTACCATCTTAGCTTTCGGGTTATTATTAATCATACGCCTTTATTATAAAGAAAATCATAACATGATTATTTGTACAGAAGGTTCCAATAGGGTTGGAGTGCGGAGCAATTTGTTTGTTTGTATGTTGGTTGTAGTGTCTAGAACTAGTCTACTGAACCGATTGAAAAAAATTGTTTTACTAGTAAAAAGCTACGCTATCCCTGAGTAGCATAGGCTATAATTCATTTCGATAAAAATATTTTTTATTTCAATATTTGTAAATTTATTTGGAAAAAATCTTAGGTCATGCCTAGACTGAAGAAACAACACACGTATTAAGATTTATTACCTTATCAACCAATTAAATAAAATAACAGATAAAACAGCTGTTTGCTATAATATTTCCATTAACAGCTGTTTTCAAACTTTGAAGCAATTATTTGTATTTCTTACTTTTGGGTAAGGTTTTTATTGAAGTGTAGACCTGAGCCTTGCTGGTTCTTTTAATTTTTTATTATAACTGCTGTTACAAAATTTACGAAATAATTTGATTTTTACATTTAACATTATTTACCATCTTAGCTTTGGGGTTACTATTAATCCTACACCTTTATTATAAAGAAAAAATAACACGATTATGTGTATAGAAGGTTAAAATGTGGGCTTTCCCCTGGTTTTATATAAGGGAGTAATGCATTTGCTACCCTGTTCATTTAAGTTAATTTCCATTATCAGTTTAAATCACAAAAAGCTACGTTATTTACAAACAAAATCAAGATACAACTGCATCTATTATTTGAACAGAATGCATTATTCAGTGTGTTTTAAAGAACTCTCTTATTGTTCGCTCTTCTATCGTCTTTCACCAAAGTTTTTCTGAACTCTTATCAAATTCGTCTTTCCATTTTGATCGATAAAACCACTCCAGCAAAGCCAAATACTTTATCTCTACGGAGGGGGGGAGCACAATTTATAGCGCCCAACCCCTTACATAGTTCTGTTGCCAGGAAAAGGATATTTTTGAAATGTGGAATCGTTTAAATGATACGTTTATTGATAACTTAGATAACTTAATTGTATACGAAACCTGTTTTAGTTCTTTTAGTTTTGATTCTTGACATCATAAGAAAGAGTCGTCTTTTAATTGAAATTTGATTACTGGTCTTTAAATACAGACATACCTTAGTGCAGTTGGTATTAAAAGAGGTAGCAGTTGCTATTACTTTAAATGAGCAGTTCTTGTATCTATATTTGTATCTTTGTATCTGTCGCGGATCTCGAAAACGGCTCTAACGAATTTAAAGAAATTTTGTATTTAGGTGTAGTTTTGATTTTTAAGTACACCCATATAGTTTTATTTCGTGTAAAAACGCAATTTTTTTTGAGAAAATATAATTTAAAAGTTGAAAAATTTTAACATAGGGTCTTATGGGTTGCCATGTTGGTTACAAAATAACAAGGAAATAGTAAATAAAGCGATCAAAACAGCTGTTTATAAACAAGCCAATTTATACTGTTTTATCAGCTGTTCATTGGATAGTTTTTAATTACTGTTAAAAAAACCGGTTAATTTATACTGTTTTAGCACGTTGGAATTATAATAAATTGGGCCTGATTTAACAATTTATTTTGTCAAAAAAAAAGGTAAACTTGGCAAAGATGGATAAATTCTAATAGTCAATTTTGTAATATAGGCCTGGCTCATTTCCGAAACATAGTATTGAGGTTATGTTAATCCTGCAATAATTTTTACTATATTTAGGCCTGGTTTCAAAACTTTAGTTGGCAGAAGATAGTAGAACTATGACTAAAATCGTAATGAAAGCCTCTCTAAAGCATGTATTTGAGGTTGTAATTAATTCATCCTGTAATTACTGTTAATATATTTAAGCCTGGTTTCATAATTTAACAAACCTATGTACAAACGAGCCAAAGATTAACGAGATTCTTTAGCTAATTTTCCAACTGCGAGCGAAGCGAAGCAGCCATCTGAGGCCGAAGGCCGAGCGGTATCTTGACGCGTAGCGTCCAGGGACAGAGCCCCTAGTTAAAGATAATAACAGCAAATTTACATGCAATATTGTAGTATTTACCGTCTTGGTATAGCATGCCGGGTTGAACAAACCAATTATTATTACACGTAACTATTATCCTTCATCTGATTCTTCTGACAGTGAGACCATCCGATAGGGAATCAAAAGGGCTACAACAAATTCATCTTGGCATTTTTTGTTATAATTTACGGTTTTTGAAGAATTTAGGTTTGCAATTTTCAAACACCCGCCATTTTGAAACTCATGATTAGATTTAATCGCGTATTTTTCTTGAGATATATTATTGTTGCTAGGTTAAACTTCATGAAAAGTTTGAACTCAATTAGTCAAACCATTCTCTAGATATGAATTATTTTGTACAAAAAACCAAATGGCGGATGTATGGACGAATACACGTTTTGGGACATACCTTCATAAGAACTTTTTGCTTCATTTTTGTATGAGGAATCACATCCCAAAGTCCTGAAAGGTTTTGTTTTACACTCTGTATAATTCTTCTGAGCGTGTGTATGTTACTGAACTCCTCGTAAACGGCAAGACCAATTTTCATTAAATTTTGTGTGTGTGTGTGTTTGAGTGGGTCCCTATATGGTTTAAATTCACAATTGGAAAAGGATGAAATGGGGTTGCTACCTCTAAACAATAAATATTAATTAAAATAGCTTCATACAAGTTATAAAGGTAAAATTACGTAATAATATTTTTAAGGCATATACGAAACTATTTATTTGATTACTAAGTCTAACTGATGAAATGGAATAACTACCCTTAAAATTCAATAATAATCTATTTACTTTTTCTGTATTCTCAAAAACTACTGAAATAATTTGATAAAAATTTTACAATTTACACATATTAGTACCAGAGTTTTTTTTAGAGAATATCGTTACTAGAATCAAAAAAACTTAAACGGGGTAGCACCCCTATACAATAAAATTAAATTTAACTAAATTCTTTGAATATATGAGAAAGGTTAATTACCTTGTATTTTACCTTGATCATCATGTTAAAAACTGTTTTATTTCCGCCGTTCTGAGATGTTGTCATCACTGGCATTTGACTGATATTTTAGTGTTCACAAAATAAATTAATACATTTACACACAAATTACACATTGCAATCACAACGATTACACAAACATGTTTGTACAAATGCATAATATGCACGAATATCACACGGTTTAATAATCTTTAAAATTAAGCTACGTAGCAGGACACGTTGTATGCCGGCCGGTTTCTGATGACTAAGGCCGGCCACACACTGCAACAGTCGAGGCGAGGCATTTTGACTAAAGGCGTCTTGAGCGACAGAGAAAGCATAGGCGCTTACGGAGCACCATACACTGCAAGAGACGAGGCGAGACAAGGCGAGGCGAGCCGGAAAGGCGCCTTTAGTCAAAAAGCGAAGCAGACAACAATTATGTTTCGTCGAAAGTCATTTAGTCAAAGCGTTCCGCGCATGCGCAAAGTCGCGTGACTTCCACCGCTCTGTACTGAACTGTGAAACCACGCCAAAACTTTGGTGTCTTGACTTGCCTCGCCTTCTGCTGTGTGTATTCGCTTTGCGACAAGGCAATTCGAGCGACTTGTCTTACGTTGCCTTGCCTCGCCTTGACTGCTGCAGTGTGTGGCCGGCCTAACTGAAAACAATTCATTAGAACTGAAGTTTATCTTGTCATTCAATAAATGTTGGCTCTGATTTTTTGTTGCGACGTGTATCTCGAATTCCTTGAGTGATGACATTAATCGGCCCTTCTTACAGATGAGGAGTATTTCAAGGTTTTGGTCTATGGAAGTGTATTTGTGGTCGTAATCTATAATGTGTTGGGCGAAATGGGATTTTATCTCAATTTTTGTACGTCGTGGTGTGTGTTCTTTAAAACGAGTGATGAAGGATCGTCCCGTCTGGCCGATGTATCCTTTATCATATATTCATTGAATTAACAATCCAGGAGGCTACACACAAATATATTACGTCTAAACTAAATTCTTACAAACTATAAATCTAAAATTATTTAACGTTATTCTTAATTAATATAAAAAAAATGTTTGCAATTCGATTACTTAAGTCAAAGGGATGAAATGGTACAACCACCCTTAAAATTAAATCAAGCAAAGCGAAGCGTTGCTAGCTTCACTAGTATATATATAATTTTTAATGACACCAAAAACATGTTATAGGGACTATGATCGGTGCTCCTTGACTACTCCCGACCTTAGGTTTCATTATGAGGGTCACTGTAATAGCTTATCTTTCCTATCGAAATTTGCTGAAAAGGTATCAATATGAAAATTAACTTATGGTGACAGTGATTGTATTTTACTAAAATCGTTTTTTTTGACAAGTTCTATTCACAAAACTGTGAAGATACATCCGTCATAATCCGTTTAATAAAAACGAACGCTTTAATATCGCATTGTTCTACTTACAAAATGGCGTCTTATATCGTAATGTCTACAAACGTAGGATGTAATTTCCCCAGTGACGTCACAAGATCAGACTTAGCAATACAAATTACAACTGGCACAACACCCGTAATGCATTTCATATCTGTCTGGTACCGCTTTGAAATGCAATATATATTTCCAACCGTATTCAGGGAATTGAATTGAAAGAAGACGTCTTGAGAATCTAATTACACGGGAATGAAAATACCAAGGTATAAAGTTGTACTTCTAAATTACATTTAAGTAATACATACAGGGCGAGTATAAAGTCCCGTGACGGCTTAATGTTGCGTTTACCGTTCTAGATAAAGCAACGAAACTTGCCACACCTATACCTGCATCTGAAAAAGTATAGGCTACACCTATATTTTGCCTATCAAATGAACAAAATCAAAAATCTCATTGCTGTTCAACTAGCCCTGTCCAACAATGCTTTTTTTTACATTAACTTTAAAAGATTTTATGTTTAGTTGCTTTACTTTATCGGGAGGACTGTTATAATATTTGACAGTATTATTTTCAAAACTTTTTAATGTTTTCTGATAGTGATAATGATTACTTCTAATATTTAAACCTATTCTGGTCCAATGCATCCTGAAAGATAACAGCATCGATTGAACATGGAAAACATCAAACAATTTACTTAATATTTAACAAAAATGTGAGCGCCATTAAATATTTGTATTGACCAACTATGATAATAACAGTTAATCATCTGTTTTTTGCTTTAATACTTCCTTTATCACCTGATTTTAAACTAATACAGTTATTTGTCTTTCTAACTTTTAAGTTAGGTTTTTGTAAACAATGCCATCTAATCAGTTGAACGTAAAAAACACAACTTATACAAAATTGTTTGCGGCAATGGGAGCACCATAAAAATAATGATAAAATAAGTTTAGTGTTGATACCATTTGATCTAATTAAGAGTTGATTTCAAACTTTGAAACAATTATTTATATTTCTAACTTTAAGGTTAGGTTTTCGTAAAGAATGTAATCTGTTGAAAGTAACTAAATATTTTACGGCGGTGGGAGCACAATAATAAACAATAATAAAATATTTTTAGTGTTGGCATAGTAATCAGCTGATTGTTCTAATCTATACATAATTAATTTGCTAGGGGTTATTTTGTGAGTAGAACTCCTCCTAGAGTTTTTAACCGATTTTGATGTTTTTGGTGTCATTTTACAGAGCTCATTCTGAAGTTGTGCTTCCCTTAAAATGAGCTCAATGTATGTTAAGGGCTTCGCCCCAGTGGCCCTCAAAGTTGCCATGTTAATCTTATAGAAGGTCAATCTTAAGGAAGAAGAAGAAAGATTTCTTTTGATCAGGGGCACAAAAAACAGCTGTTCGTATGAAAAGCTTAAAACAGCTGATTTTGATCAACAGCTGATTTTGATCAACAACTGATTTGGATCAAAAACTGAATATAATTTTAGGTTAGGTAAATCAAGCAATAGCGAAGCATTGCCCGGTCCACTAGTTTTCTATTAAGTTTATTTTAAACTTTTAGAGAATTATGTGTATTTCTAACGTTTTAGACCTGAGTCTTGCTGTTTTTTTAACCTTTATATAACTGCTGATATAAAATACACGAAATCATTTGATTTGGACATTAAACATTATTTACAATCTTAGCTTTGAGGTTATTATTAATCCTACATCTTTACTATAAAGAAAACATGACATATGGGCATAGAATAGAATGTTCCATTGGGGGTGGCATGCGGAACACGCAGGGACCTCTCCTAGTTATAAATAATAATTAAACACAAAGGCAGGTATGTCGGTTTATCGTGCTCATTGCAATATTGAATCGAAATCTATTCTCTTAATGCATTTCTTTCTATAAATACTGAATACATCACCTGTACATATTTCCGCTAGTAACGACTTCAAACAACATGTTTATTTAAGAGGCAAACGCCCAATTCCTATTTTACATAATATTTCACAGGAGACTAAGGTGCAATGTACAGTATACGATTCTGCCGACGCTAATACACTTTATGCGGCATATCTACCCACAACAGGCGTTATGTATAGTTTATTTTATAGCCAAATAAATTGTCTGTTTAGCAGTATATTCACCCTAGTACTTTAGTTTGGTTAAACACATATTTTAAAACGGTTACCTTAAATACTTCGCATGTTTATCTGGTACAATCTTTTTCTGTAAACCGGGTATCCAAAAAGTCCCTCCCCCCTCCGTCTTAATTAACTTTGGAACAAGTAGAAATAAATAAATTTCGGTACATCTTTATATGACAGAGAGAGATGAATTTTGGTGTGACCGACCATTTCACCCTTTACCCCAAAATGGGAAGGGGGGCGGGGTTGAGAGGAAAATTCCAAAATCTTAAATACAAACCCCTATCAAGTGATACCTCATTTTAGACTGCTTGATAAATAAAGAAGAATGACGCAAATTAGAGGTCTCTATTTTAACCCTATCGAAAAATGGCGGCCAGTCAAATTTTAAATACTATGTTGACACAATTTTAGTGTATTGTGGTCGCCGATGCCAGATTTTAAATCGGCGACCCAAAAAAACCCCAGCGGAGGAGTATTGTTTCATTTGAGCGAGAATGTCAGGAGAAGCCTCGGAGATGACGTTCATCAGCAATCCTTATCCAGGTCGGCGATGGACAAATTTGGAGGTCATATTCGGGATCAGCGACTTCGAAAACCCCCCAGGAACCTGATTTGAGTCCATTCCAAGTGTTATTAACCAAGTTATGATTTTTCTAAGTGATTTCTGAAAATGCATTTTTCCGAATGTATTTTGCACTGCACAAATGCAATTTTCAAAAATTATAAAACGAAAAGTGGTAAATTTTTTCAGATAATTTTTGGATGCGAATGCAAAAAAACCCATCTCAATCCGTCCATGGCATCAAATTTCGGAGATTTTGGCTCTTTTTGTGCTCTATTTCCTCGCCTATGTGTACGTGATATTTTATATAACTTGATGATGGAAAATTGTCCGAAGATTACAATTGTTTTAGAAAGAAAACAACGAGGATCAACAGTCGCGAGTATTCACTTGTAATTTAATATTAATCCAAAATTTGTTTACGTACTAGTTTTAGGTAAGAACCCCCAAACCCCCGCTAGAACCCGATTTGCATTTCGATTGCTTGAGTCTAAGGGGTGAATTTGATAACTACCCTTAAAATAAATAATAATCCATACACTTGCTATGAAACTATAGATTCAAAACTAGCTCATATTGCACTTGAGGTATACATAGGACAGAAATAAATAATTTGGATTGTGGGATACAATATGTTTAGTAAAGGGTCTGCTCCAGTAAACGAGAAAGCAACCGGCGGCGCCAACACTTCACCCTATAGCCGTATTAAGGGTAACGTATTAAACATAACTTACAATTTAGTTGTTTACTTATTGTTTTTGTTGTGGTTCGTGGTTTTTATTTAAATCAGTGTGATTTTATCGCCACAGTGCTCTTTTATTTGTTTAATCTATAGCCGTATCTAAACAGTGCAATTTCTTGCTGCTGAGCGCTTTGACATTGCCTCATTTAAAACCATTTTATAAATCCATCTTTTGTAATTGAGTGCTGTAAAAAATTTGAATATCTATACTAATATTCTAAGATGTAAAGTTAATTTCGATAACCTTTTTATATGTAAATATTTGTAAATTTGTCGGAAAAATTCTTAGGTTAGGCCTAGAATGATAAACCAACACATTGTCACGGGCAAAAACCCGAGACAAATGGGCTAATTACTAAAGTAATTAGGCCTAGCCATAAAAGTTGTATATAGAAGCTAATAGGCCTAAATATGTAAATAAATAATGAGTAATAAGTAAAATAACATGTTATAAATGGATATCAAAGGAAAATTGTGTGTAAGAAGAAAGTAAATAATTTAAAATAATTATTTTATAAATTGCAGGCTTAGCCAATGTTAAAAGTAATAGTAGCCAAGCGGAGTGAATTATTCTAAGGGAAATCGACAGGATAATTTCTTGTCAGGTTTTGTCGAATATTGCAAAACTCTGTCTGTTGCTATGCGCCGTGAAAGGCTATAATGTAAAATTTTAATGTATTTTCAAAAATAAAAATAGTAAAGTCTTTTCAATACGATGTGTAGAGGAGAAAAAGACAATAATAATCCAGTTAACAGAATTGTTTTAATTAAGATAATTACAAAGTTATAGAACAAAGACTTGGCGGAAAAAATGCTAAAATTCACAAATTTGAAAATTTCAAAAATCTAAATTGGGGATAAAATAAAGAATAAATAATTAATAATAATTAAATAACAATAAATTAATATAATTAAATATTTTTAAAGAAAAAGGCTCAAAAATAAACACATTAAAATAAATGAATAAATCGAGGGAAATAAGTTTCTACAGAAATAAATATATATTAAATAAGATGTAGTATATATGTTTTTGTAATATACCATGTGAGAAGAGGGCATAAACCAAAAAGGGGGGTTGCCAAATCCAAAATTTGACGAGTCTCATATAATAGGCCACAGAACCGTGCCCGATGTGAAGATAGAAGAAAGAAGATCAGTTTTGGACGTTTGGGAACCAGAAGAAGAAGATGGAACCAAAGAAATTCGAATTTGGACCATTTTGAAGAATTTAAAATTCAAAATTAAGGAAAAACTAGCGAAGGCGATAACTGGAAAACCAGGAACCCTAGAACAACCACTCAAAGGAGGGAAAAAGCAGAAGATGGTCAGGAATCCAATGAGCTGCAGAAATCCAAAATCGGACCATGGGTTACAAAGTTAGAGCATTTTGAAAGTTTTGAATGCAAAAATTGATTGAATCCTGTAAAAACCGGCAATGTTTATGTAAACAGTATCAAGCAAGCTTGGGGGATGACGTCATGCGACCACCACCGAGACCAATACAATTACTTATTGCACGGAAAATTAAATAATTAATTATCAACGAAACCAAAGTGGATTAATTAAAATAAAGTCGTGGGACTTAATTTAAATAAATAAAGGAAGGTTCTACAAGCTAGAAGAACCATAGAAATCACCAGAGAAACGAAGTTGATAAAAAGAGAAGAGTAAGTCTCTTGACTTCGATTTGAAAAGTACGAGGTAGAGGGAAGAAAAATTAAATTTAGTTGCGTATTGGTAGTCACCCGAGGACCACGTAAAAGTCTGAAAAATCAGCAGTAGGTCGGCGAACATCACCAACTCCGGTACAGTAAGCGGGCCGTAATAAATCGCTAGAATTTAAAGAAGAGGAGTAATCTTAAGGGATTTAAGATATAGTTGCGTTTAGATAGTCACCCGAGGACCACGTACAAATCTGCAGAAGCGGTAGTAGGTCGACAGATATCACCAACTCCGGTATAGTTAAGCGGGCCGTAATAAATCGCGATACAATTAAAGAAGAGGAGTGATCCTAAGGGATTGAAGATAGAAATCGTTCTACCATAAGGAAGAGGAGAAATCCTGGGAGGAAGGAAGAAAGAAGAAGATCAAAGACTTCATTCCAAGGCCTAAACCACCTAGGAGGAAAGCTGCGATCAATCATAACTATTTGTGAGTAACAAATAACCAAGCTATATATATAAATTTGAAATAATATAAAATAATCCAGAAGTAAATTTTAAAAATAAATAAAATCAATAATAATAGTAAATTCAGGGGAAAGTGTAAAAGTAAAATCATTCAGGAATATTCCCTATTCTCACAATGGTATAAAAGCATTTCAAATCTAAATGTAAATAATATCATATGTGTAAATATCTGTATATACTTGTTTGAAATTTTAATAACTTGAGAAAGATAATCCATTTGTTTTTGAAATTAAAAAAGTTTAGTTTTCAATTTTTAATTTCTTCTTATTTATGAATCAAATACCCTATACCATTAAGTTAATCAGTGCTCTAAAATAAGATAGTCAATAAGGTTTATTATTTCTTGTGTGTGACCAAATAACTTCAAACGACACGACCCAGAGAAGGAGTTTGACTAGAGCTAGCATATAATATCTAAAGTGTATTTTTATTACAAACCAATCTTTTAAGATTTAGGAAAGTTAGCGTATTTCCTATTTCTTGTCCACGTATACGCGCAAAATATTAAGGGCAACTCAAATTGAAAATAAAGGCGGGTGCGACGTAGCAAAATACCTTGCGAACCCGAAAAATTTTAAGATTGCGTGTGTGCGGCGTGGCAACATGTATTTACATTTATTACCATGGCAAACAATGGAATAAAATAACAGATAATATAGCTGTTTGCTCCAATATTTCCATTAACAGCTGATTTCAAAATTTGAAGCAATTATTTTTGTATTCCTATCTTTTAGGTTAGGGTTTTAAAGAGTAGACCTGAACCTTGCTGGTTCTTTTAACCATTATTATAACTGCTGTTATAAAATATAAGAAATAATTTAATTTTAACATTTAACATTATTTACCATCTTAGTTTTGACTTTATTATTAATCCTACACCTTTATTGTAAATAAAACATACCATATGTTTTTATCAGGTTCCATTGGGGGTTAGCGTGCGGAGCACGCAGGGGTCTCCACTAGTCCTTTATAAAATTGCGGATCTGGCTTGCAATTCCCTTTTAATTATACATTTTTTATTGTGTAAAGAAAAAATATTCAAATTAAAAATTTCAATTACGTGACAAATGAAAGGGATTTAGAAAAATGTGAAGCGCAAAACGGATGCGTATTGCTGTGAGGACTATGCTTGAATTGTGACCTTGGAAACAATTTTAAGATAAAGAATAAACGAAATAAATGGTTTGAAATGTAACATTGCTCTTACGGGTTAAAAATACAAGATGGCCGCCGCTACAGCAGACCCTTAACTCAACTGTTATGAGTAACCGACTGGCAGTAAACGTGATTGTTAGTTCTTACATGTGCAGAAATAAATAGGAACTGTATTTAGAGGAAAGAATTTAATAGATGTGTTCCGGCCAGGAAACTTGGATCTGAAATATTTAATTTTAAATCACGTGTAATGGTAAGGCTCGATGCTTACCCTATATTACTTTCATACCTGCGAGCGAAACTGCGTTCGCCTGCTAGTAGGCTATATTACAAAAGGGGGCTCCGCCCCTGCTCGCTTTTAACACGTTCACTGCTGCGCAAATTTCGTATTTCCTGTGCCAGGAGCTGAACTTTAATTTTTTATATTTATAGTCTAAATGAGTAAAAATTACTTTATTTTTTATTTTTGAACCTATCTACGTAATAATCACTAATATTTTAAAGCGGACGCACATGTGCGTCCATATCGCATTATTAAATTTGTGTACAATGTGTACTGAACATACTCCCAATAAGGGGGTTGGCGTGCAAAGCACGCAATGCATTTTGTATTTAAAATACTCCCAATAATTGGGTTGGCGTGCGAGGCACGCAATGCATAGTTTATTGAAAATACCCCCAATACGGGAGTTGGCGTGCGAAGCACGCAATGCATTGTGTAATGTGAATCCCCCAATATGAGGGTTGGCGTGCGAAGCACGCAATGCATTGTGTATTATACTCCCAATACGGGGATTGGCGTGCGAAGCACGCAATGCATCGTGTATTGAAAATACCCCAGATACGGGTGTTGGCGTGTGAAGCACCCAATGAATTGTGTATTGAAAATACTTCTAATACGGGAGTTGGCGTGTGAAGCA
>JAGFPH010004663.1:62135-75144 GCA_018207615.1 Philaenus spumarius | reverse complement strand
TGCGAAGCACGCAATGCATTGTGTATTGAACATTCTCCCAATACGGGTGTTGGGGTGCGAAGCACGCAATAAATTGTTTATTGAAAATACTACCAATACGGGGTTTGACGTGCGAAGCACGCAATACAATGTGTATTGAACATACTCCCAATACGGGGGAAAATACTCCCAATACGGTGGTTGGCGTGCGAAGCACGCAATGCATTGTGTGTTGGAAATACTCCTAAGACGGGGGTTGGCGTGCAATGCACTGTGCGTCGGCCGATTCTCATAGTGTTCAGTGCCAAGCTCACATGTGCGTCCTTAGCAGTGAACGTGTTAACTCCGATCAAGCTTAAAACATTTTTCAACTACAAAATTAACTACGCACCTTTTCCCTCGGTTAAAATTCTAAATTTTCACAAACGATTCGACTGTCGGACATTAATTTTGGAGCTGGACATGGTTTTCTTTAGACCAACAATCATGCCTTTAGGACTTGAAAGTTTCATGGAAATAGAGTTACGGTTTTGAGGATGTTAATTATTACGAATCTCCAAAATTTTGTATTATAGATTTGCACGGTGTTTAGTTGGAACCAGTTATCTGAAGCAACTCAGTACGTACATCTTTAATCGAACAATACACTCAGACTAATCGTATTACTGTAAGTGTGACCGATTACTTGTGTACAGATTTCACGGTACAAATTTGTGCGATTGTTTTAAAACAATACCTGGACTTTGTTTTTGACGGGTACAAAGCAGCATAGCTTCACAGAAAGTACCAAGTGTTCGATCATGTAGTATATATTGGCTCTCTTTGTCTTACTCGCAGCATACATACCGGCAAACGTAAGTAAGAAATATATATATTTAAATTTTATGTATTTCATTCCACGAAATAAATACAAGCACATACGAAAAAGGAAAATAAGAACATAACTTCACAATAAGGTATAAAATAAAATAAAGAATAACTATACAAAAAATACCACAGAATAGCTTCCATAGGGGATAACATATTTTGCAACCTCTAGGGCAAGCCCGTTTTGAGGTTACAGAAATAAATTCAAATGGGAGCAGTTAAATATGCAAATAAAAAACTTCTAGAAACAATATTATAAACGCGAAACCAAACAAACAAAACTAACTAAAAGGTTTAACCGTAATTATACAAAATTTTATCTATCCTAATATTATAAAGAGGTACAATTTGTTTGTTTGCATGCAGGGGCTAATCTCTGGAACTACTGAACTAATTGAAAAAATAGTTTTACTAATAAAAAGCTACTCTATCCCCGAGTAACATAGGCTATAATTCGTTTTGATAAAAACATTTTTCGTTTCCATATTTGTAACTTTAGTCGGAAAAATCTTCGGTTAGGCCTAGACTGAGAAACCGACACATGTATTTAAATATTTACCACGGCAACCAATTGAACAAAATATTAGACAAAACTGCTGTTTGCTCCAATATTTCCGCTAACACCTGATTTCAAACTTTGAAGCAGTTGTTTGTATTTCTAAATTTTAGGTTAGGTTTTTATTAAAGTGTAGACTTGAGCCTTGCTTTTTTTTAACCTTATTATAACTGCTGTTATAAAATATGCGATTGATTTGAACATTTAACATTATTTACCATCTTAGCTTTGGGGTTATTAATCCTACACGTTTTATTATAAAGAAAACAACATGATTATGTGTACAGAAGGTTCCAACGGGGTTGGCGTGCAGAGCACGCAGGGGTTTCCCCAAGTGTAAGGACTTTGTAAATAAGAGGCAATAGAGAATCATCGAAACAATGGTAAAGACGGCGCAGTCTCTTATTTAATATAAGTCGTATGAACCTCTTCTGTATAACCATCAAAGCCATAAGATTGGTAATATACGTACCTCCCCAACAAACCCATCCTCCATTCTACTAAGGACCGGAAAAAAAACTTTTCCTTGTAACACTTCCCGGAACGACATATTTCAAGTGAAAAATAAACTTAAAATATTGTTTAATTTAAAATTTAAACTAGCAATAAGCAACAATAAGGGTCACATAAAGTTTATTAAATACTTGTAAACTAGAAAGCCTCCGTGAAAAATCGCGGAAAATTTTATGATACCCTTCGTATCTAAAACAACAAACATTATCTAGGCCTACCTAAATACGTTATTGGGATTTATCATTCGGTAGTTCGTTTGTCAATGTATGTGAGTATGTGTTATTAAACACAGCTTTCTCTCACACGTTCCAAATTAACTGATGTATTATTTTTCTAGTATTCCTCCGCGAGCAAGAAGTTGTGATAACCACCAGAGTGCAGGCTAAACACTCGAGTAGGAACACAAATTCGGCGCGTACAAGCTTCCACAATAAAGCAGATTGTTTTGTATCAACATTTATTGAAATTACTTTTATTGCGAATTCGATTTCTGACGTCAAAAAATCCCTATATGCAAATGTTCATCAAAATTATTAGAGCCGTTAGCGAGATCCCCGAAATAAATTTTTAAATATACAAATATATAAGAAATGCTCGTTTAATAAGATAAGATGATTAGTTTAGTCATTACTAAATGTTTTTAAATATCATATTATATTACATATCAAAGTTTTCACAAAACTAAAGCCATCCCCCGTCCGCCCCCTACACGCAAACAAACTCTACCAAGTGTTTTAGTATAAACTGTTCTGTAATTACTTCTCGCTAATTACGTGCTGACGTAGCTCCGGTAATTGTATTTACATTATTGCACAGTTAGCTCTGTAATGGTCTACAGGGTGGTTCAGATGTTTTGTACTGAATAAGTGTGTCCCGAAAATTATTTAAATTCTGTCCCGTGTATCTAACAATCCTATATATTTTAAGAAAAATAAGCGATTAAATACAATCAGGCGTTTCAAAATGGTGGCTGTTTGAAAATGTTAAACCCAAATTACTCAAAAACCGTACATTTTAACAAAAAATGTCAAGACACCTTTTTTTTTGTAGCGTTTTTGATTCCCTATCGGACGGTGTAACTGTCAAAATAATCGGATGAAGGGTGATAGCTAAGTTAAAGATAATGACAGCAAATGTACGTACAATATTTTAGTATTTACTGTGTAGATATAAGTTGCCGGGTTGAACAAAACAGTTATTACACATAACTTAGTTATTATCCTTCATCCGAACGAAACGTTTTCGGGCCTATATTTATATGAACATTTTTCTTGTTTTGACCCATAGAACCATTTCTCGAAGTTTGTTTGTTTACTTATGGGACACCCTATATATATTTTTAATGATACCCCAAAACGTGTCCATGATCGATGCTCATTTACTACTGCCGTCCTTATCATTCTCAACATAAGAGTCACTGCAATAGCTCATCTATGGAAGTTCCCTAAAAACATTTTCTGTCACTAACTGAAATTATATATAGCACAACATCTACTGTTTAAAGTTCCGGGTTCAATTCCCATTGATCCCGAATAATTTTCTAAAAAGGTTTCTTAACAGAAATCATTGGCTGTGGTTCGGATTCCAAGTAAAACCGTAGGTCCCGTCTCCATTAGCCTTAAATAGTAAAACAGCAGGACGTTAAAAAAAATCTACCGTTTAAGCTTTTCTCTCTTTATGTAACAAAGTTTTTCTATTTCTTCTTCTCATAATTATAAAGTAATAGATTAAATACGTGTATTGCATAGTGGTGATCATTGCATAACTACCAGGCGCCGTGTATTGCGTAGCGCAGACGTATTGCATAACTTCCAGGCGAACAAATTCATGAAGTCGAATTCGAATTGAATTTAATATTTAGATTTAAGATCAAGTAAAAATGTTACATTCAAATTCAATAATTTTTTTTCACTTGATGATAAAAAAAAATAAAGTTGAACGAAGCCCCCGTAGATCGCGAAGCGATCGGAGGTGAGGTGAGGGTTGCGATCGGAGCGAGCAGGGGGCACAGCTCCCTAGTAAATTAAAAAATTATTCATTTTGAAAGACGAATTAATAAACGGTTGTATTAGGAAAGGACGCAGCCGAGCAGCGTATCGTATCCACTTACAGATATATAAATTGTACCGTTCCCTTTTTATATTTACCGAAAGTGGAAAAACTGCACAGACTTAAGGACAAATTAGAGCTCTAGTATTTTTGAGTCAGTGATAAAAACAACGATACCAACCATGAAAACACTAAATCCTCTGTTTTACCTTCCTTTAAGTTAGAGAGCGGAAGTTTGGTACATTTATTACACGTTAATTACGAAAAAATTAACCCAACGAATTTTGGTTGCTACCGTCTGAGGAGTTAAAATGTAGTAACTGCCTCTGTACAGTAAATAGTGAATTACCTACAAGTTAGAGGGAAGTTTGATACGTATTATTCTCATGTGATAGGTCTATTAAAAACGGAAGCCCCATTTGCATTTAGATTGGGTTTAAGGGGGGTAAATGGGATAACTACCCTTAAAATAAATAATAATTCGGTCTCGCAGCTGAAGTGATGTGAGCGAATTTCAAAAATTAATTTTATACGTTTTACGGTGTTGGAAAAATTAGGGAAGTTGATCTACTCGTGGCGCTGAATAGCTGCGTACGCAATATATTAGTAGAATGGTTTTGCACCTCAGCCTCCATCCTCAGCTCACGCGTGCTTTGTTAGCACTTAGACTTTGCGGCCTCGTTTTATGGACCGCTTCGCTTCGCTCGCAGCGGAAATACTCGGGCCGTCAGATGCTGCCCCTACGGTAAAACCTCCCACGTGGATTTATACCGGGTACTTTTACGTTTTGATCGATTTTGGTTAAACCAGGCAGTCTGTGAGGTCGAGTAAAAAAGCAAACAGAGTAGAATAATCGCCTATAATAATTTATCTAGTCAAAACCCTGAAAATGTTTCATTCTTGTAAGAAAATTAAGAAACGGTAGCAGATAACCGCCACATACTTTCTCTCAGTTGAAACTTTATACCTGCCCAAGGGTAGCATAGGGCATAGGAGGTGGTTATTTAGAATTGCAAAAGTAGGTCATACCATGGAAAATATTAGATGCATGTAACTAACACACATCCATATTATATTATTATTAAAACTATTCGATCGATTTCGAACAAATTTTCACCAAACTTGTCAATTACGCCTGTATAGATGAAAGAAAAAAGGTTTTGAAAAATAAAAAACCTATTTCGCCAAAAAAAACAAAAAATCAGTTATTATTATTATTACCTGAACGAGAATTTTTAGAAAAATGCGGTTTTTTGCATATGGTAGGGTACATTAAGGGCTAAAAATAAGTCAAATTTTATCAAAATCGTTAGAGCTGTTTTTGAGAAATTTAGATTTTTCTCGATTTTTGGGGGTAAAACCCCTTAAAATTGAAAAATTTGAAAAAAACGAAGAAGGAAAATGCCTGGAGATATTCCAGAACTACACCTACATACCAAATTCGATCAAAATCGGACCGATGGTATGGTCTGCAGCTCTGTACACATCCTAACAGACACACGGACAGACATCACCAAAAAAAAATGCTTTTTGGGTTCAGGGAGCACCAAAACAAATAATCCAATACAAATATTTTTGGGTTCAGGGAGCACCAACAGATAATTCCACTAAACAATTTGTTTGGTGTTCAGGGAGCACCAAAACAAAAAAATTCACTAAAAATTCAAATTCTAAAATTTGGACGAAAACAATGCTTTCTCCATGTACTACGTATAGGGGGGAGAAAGTAAAAAATAGAAACTCTTAATTCTGGTCAAAA
Source organism: Philaenus spumarius (assembly GCA_018207615.1). Taxonomy (NCBI): domain Eukaryota; kingdom Metazoa; phylum Arthropoda; class Insecta; order Hemiptera; family Aphrophoridae; genus Philaenus; species Philaenus spumarius. Next base: position 69,421 of record JAGFPH010004663.1, on the reverse strand, counting down.
AACATGGTTCTGCTCATGCGAGCTAGTTAAAAAACCAACGTGTGTACCGAATTTGGACCAAATTGGACGTAAAATGCGGCCGCTAGAGTGCGAACACGTATATACATATCATTTTAATTACACCCCAAAACGTGTTCTGGAAACCATGATCGTTGCTGATTGATCGTTCCCGACCTTTGATCTCATCATAATAGTAACTGGAATAGCTTATTTTTGTTATGTAAATACATAAAGAAGAAAGATTTCTGTTTGATTCTTATTATTTAACTAGGCTACAAGTTCAAAAATACCATAATTGCTTAGCAAATTATAAAGCAAGCTGCAAGTTTCTATCTTTTAAGCAGAAAGACTGTTCTGTTTTGCTACGAATCAATTCAGATTTCAAAACTAACTTTTCCTTTACAAAAGATAGAATAACATACGCTGGTGATTGTAGCTATAAATTGAGATTCCGCCCGCGGCGCTGTGGAGATAAAGTATTTGGCGTTACTGAAATCGTTTTATCGATCAAGATGGAAAGACGGATTGGGAACGGGTTGAAAGAAAAGTTGGGTAAAGACGTTATCCGGGCAAGTTGTGTGTGGATTTACGATTGTAACTGTGGGGTTTATTGCGTGCATCTTGGATATAATGTGCTTACAACCTTTAGATGATCTGACACTAATTGCGCTGTTAGTGCATGTTTAACATGCATTTGTTTTACCGTAGGAGAACATTTCGTAGCGTCAGGTCGATGCAACGGTTCAGATATATGTGTGGTTGTTTACTATACTTACAAATATTGGTAAGGTCTGATATACGGACAAGATATAGGTGATTCTTTTTGTACAGAAAAAAATGGGTGATTGTCTACTATACTGAAAAATATAGGCGATTGTCTACTATTCTGAAAAAAATATAGGCGATTGTCTACTATACTCAAAAAATGTAGGCGATTGTCTTAAATACTGAAAAATGTATTTCATTGTTTACTATACTGAAACAAGTATTGGAGATTGTCTACTATAGTGAAAAATGTATTTGATTGTTTACTATACAGAGAAATATATAAGCGATTGCCTACTATTCTGAAAAAATGTAGGCATAGGCAAGTGTCTACTAATATTGAAAAAATGTAGGCGATTGTCTACTATATTGAAAAAATGTAGACGTTTGTCTACTCGTCTGAAAAAAAATATAGGTAATCCTCTTCATACTGAAAACATATACGGGATTGTCCACTATTCGGTACTGAATAAACGGTATCAGGAAACTGACACATAGGCCTACTTTCTCCCTCATTATAGGAACTTTTTTATTTTTAAGAGTAATTTTCCCATAAAAATCCATAAAATAACGGGGGAAAAAACTTTTCTCAAAAACGGCTCGAACGATTTTGATTAAAATTTTATCGTTAATAATACTTTAGGTCCCTAATAAACTATAAAATTTTAATCAAAATTTTCCGTTATTTTAAGGGTTTTTTATGGGAAAATTACCCTTAAAAAAAATCACAAAAATGAAAAAAAAACGCCTGGAGATACCGTGAATTAGTACCTCCATACAAAATTTCATCAAAATCGGACGACCGGTTTAGGCTCTAGGTCTGATAACACAGACACACACACCAACGCACACCCAGACGCACAGACACACACACACACAGACATCACTCCGAAAACCACTTCTTTAGGTTCATGGGGACCCAAAACGGATATTTCCACCAAAAACTCAAACTCGAAAATTTTGACGAATACAATACTTTCTCCATATACTATGGTATAGGGGGAGAAAGTAAAAATGTAGATGACTGTCTTCTATACTGAAATCAATATAGGCGATTGTCTTCTATAGTGAAAAATGGAGGTGATTGTTTACCATACTGAACAAAATATTGGTGATTGTCTATTATACTGAAAAAATATAGGCTGAAAACGCTACGATGTTCCTTCCTAATAATCGTTTTACACCCAATATTTGTCCTAATAATTTGGTTCATCTTAATTCAGAAACAGTACTCAAACTTTCAAAGAACTTTTTCCATTTTAAACTTCTAACTTTTTGAAAAAGCACGAAGTAAATTACCCGGTGTCAGCCAATGCTCAACACATCTGTAAAAATATTTACGAAAAATGGTTTTTAAAAATTTGTTGAACAATACCCCTTTTATAATTCTTGAAAAGATTTTTACTGCTTAAGAAATGAAATTTGTAAAAGATTGTAGATCAAAATGTATTTTATTTGAATCGTTTAATAAACGGTAGCCGGTACCTTGTATTCCCTTTACTACTAAAAAAACAGTTTTTACATTTTTAAATGGAGGTGCAGTAGTAATATTGTGGAAAAAGAAAAAGACACCAAGGGCCCAGATTGGATTGGTATATTTTATTACGACTAATTAAAACGCGCCTAAAATCAAAACCCAGACCGTAAACTTGATCTGAATGGCACGATACGCCTGGTGAGTTGGCCATCAACATTTTGCTTAGATGTTTTGCATACCAGCCAGCTCCAGGAGCATGAAGATAATGTAGGATCTATCTAGTTGCAACTCCGCCATAGCCTGGTCCCAAGTCCAGGTTGAGAAAGGAGGAGGGTTTGACGTGGGGCTGCAACTCCACTCTGTAAAAACAGCATTGCACCTAATTCAAAACAGGGGCTTTATAAGGTTCTACAGACTGGATGCACTTTGGTGACCCCTGAAAATAATGAATTGATCAGTATAAAATTGTGGAGGGTCAAACTAAACGAAGCCAAGTCTGTGCACATCAACTTCACAAATACAAAAAAACAACATCTCCCTGTGGAATTAAATGAAAAACCTGTTCCTTATAGCAATACTGCTAAATATCTGGGTTTAACTCTAGACTCTAAATTGCTCTGGAAGGAGCACATCAAAATGAAAAAGAAGGAGCTAAATATGGGAAAATGCACTGGCTAATTGGAAGACGCTCGGAGTTGAGCACTTACAATAAAGTTCTCCTGTATAGCAGATATTGAAGCCAATATGGGAATATATGGCATCCAGTTGTGGGGTTGTGCAAAACCTTCAAACAGAAGCATCATCCAAGTCTTTCAGAACAAAGTACTTAGGGGCATAGTGAATGCACCATGGTTTATCAGAAACTCAGATCTACACAGAGACTTGAAGGTCAACACGGTTGACGAAGAAATTTAAGAAGCATGCAAGACGACGCCATCGGCGCCTTCGGGGACACCCGAACACAGAGATCCTAAGGATGTTGGATGTACCCAATCGTAGACTCAAGAGGACCAAGCCAGCTGACTTGATTTTTTTAAAGTTATTTAATCATTATATGGGAACATCAATTGGGCTGTTACCCATCACACTGTGACTATAATAGATTAGAAGTTGCTAAATGAGCCAAGCTCAGTTGTAACATTATGTGAATAAAAAAAAATACATAAAATAGACATTCCTGCAATCCAGGATAAGGCGAACTAAAAGTGAGTGCAGATGTGGGTGACCAGCATTTCTAATAGAAAGAAAGAAACTTCACTATTTAATTTATATATAACTAGGGGAAACCCCTGCGTACTCCGCACGGCAACCACTTTGGAACCTTCTTTACACATAACCATGTTAAGTTTCCTTTATAATAAAAGTGTAGGATTTTATAATAACCCCAAAGTAAGATGGTAAATAATGTTAAATGTTCAAATCAAATTATTTCGTATATCTTATAACAGCAGTTATAATAAAGGTTAAAAGAACCAGCAAGACTGAGGTCTACACTTTAATAAAAACCTAACCTAAAAGTTAGAAATACAAATAATTGCTTCAAAGTCGATCGGCTGTTAATGGAAATATCAGAGCAAACAGCTGTTTCATCTGTTATTTTATTCAATTGGTTGCTATGGTAATAAATGTAAACACATGTGTTGGTTCATCAGTCTAGGCCTAACCTGAGAATGTAGTCCGACTAAATTTACAACTAATGAAATAAAAGAATGTTTTTATCAGAACGAGTTACAGCCTATGTTACTCAGGGATAGTGTAGCTTTTTATTAGTAAAACTATTGTTTTAATCGTTTCAGTAGTTTCAGAGATTATCCCCAAACATACAAACAACAAATTTAACAATCTAAAACAAGAATTACAGAACAAACAACAAACTATATATTGGATGGGCGAACTATTTTGCTGAGGTGATTAATAGTGTTGCCAGGTTTTTCTTTAAGTAAGAATTGCTACCAACATGTAATGTTTAAAAACTAAAAACATAGCACCAGCTGAAGATTTTTTTTAGAAAACTAAGAAGGGGCACCGATTTTATATAGAGAGTGTTAATAAAGACACTAACCTGCTTTATAATTTTGTTACTAAAAATAAGTTAACTAGCTTTGTACATATTTTGTGTTGCTCAAAATGACACATTTTTTTACATATCTGACCCTCTATTATTTTTAAGGGCTTGTTGGGGAGATGGGACAACAATTTCAAATATAAAGTTAGCAAACTAGAGCTTGGAAACTTGCTTCGATTCAAAGTAATGGACAATCAAAGTTCTAGAAAATGATATTTTTATACATACAGTATAATTTATTTATTGTCAACCGTATTTTATAGTTTTACTTTACCTTACTTATGTGACTACATGTTTCACTGTCGCGGCATCATCAGGCCGGTTATCTATGTCCACTGAAACACTTATACTACACAACATTAAATTTAACATATATTTTCGTACCTTGGTTGTTTACGCAAAAGAAATAAAATTTATTTATACAATAATAATTTAACTTTATTTTGCGACTTCTCAAGTACTAACCAAGTACACACTTCTTAGCGTGTCACTTCGTACAAAACTCTAAGAGTCTTAGCAGCCACATAAATAAGGTAAAGCAAAACTGGATACTGACGTTGACAATAAATTAATAAATAACATAATAAAACATATGTAGTTCTAACAATGTTGATATTTTTATTTTACCATCAATTCTTTTAAATTTAACTAAAACTAGGGGAGACCCCTGCGTGCTCCGCACGCCAACCCCCCACCCCCCAAACCCCTGTTGGAGCCCGTTGTGTGCCGTTGGAACCCGTTGTATAGTCAGCAAGGCTCAGGTCTACACTTTAGTAAAAACCTAACCTAAAAATTGATTTAAAATTTGAAATAAACTGTCAATGAAAATATTAGAGACTACAGCTGATTACTGGATCAACAATAAACATTACAAATCAGACCTAAAACACACCAACAATAACATAACCTAAATCAAATCATCTGTTGACATTTAAGTAAGTTTAATGTAAACAACTTATTTATTTGAAACTCAATTAGTTTATCAGCTGTTTAAAATCAAATTACAGTATTTCCTATTTAGCCTAGTTGTAGCATAGGCTACTGATGCATTTTTAAAACTCGGAATAAAACTAAAATAAAAGTGTAAATCAAATATTTAGCTTCACAGTGACTTGGAACTTGAAATTATCTTTTAAATAAAAAAAGAATCATCAAAATCGGTTAAGTATTAACTTCAGGAAGTGAGTGAACTAAAATCAGGAATTTTTTTAAATATATAGATTATATCCTGTCTTGGAAAGATTTTCATTACAGGTTCAGTATTCAGTTGAGGTTCTAAAATTTCTAAAATTTTAAAGGCCTACTCGACTGTTTAGACTGCACTCTGGTGGTTGTCACAACTTATTTCTCGCTTAAGAATAATAACAAAATAAAATATCCGTTAATTTTGAATGTGTGAGAGAAAACTGTGTTTAATAACACGTACTCACATGGATTTTCACGCATGCGCATTTCAGTACATTTACAGTCAGGGTTTCGTCTAGTTTCCGTCTTTATTAAGCTGCCCTATATTTGCTAGTGGAAGAATGAAACGCATACAAAATCAATCCTAGTAGTGTATAGCTCTGCCACTTGGAGAGCTGTGGTCGACACAGAAATATTTGTTCACTCTTGCCGAGTCTTAAATATTATGTAACTTCCTGATTAAAATGATTTTGCCCTGTATTGAAGACTCCTAAAATATTTTGTGTGAACATTATTATTAAATGTATATGCTAGATAGTCTGTAGTGCCTAGTTATAATTATGTTTATAAATAAAATAGTAAACATAATTTATATCTGGACGAGGGCTAATATGCTGGAAACCTGTTCACAATGTTTGTGTTTTAAGTATAACAGAAGTATGAGTTCATAAAACTATACCTTTAAAATGTATTTAAAAATACATTTTGTGATTGTTCTGTACGCCCTTTAGAATGTGATCTGAACTCTATTACAACATGTAGATAGCCAGGTCAATTTCTATTCAACGCTGTTTTCGCGTCGTTCTATCGTAACCAGAACAGTCTTAATCCAGTTTCATTTGATGTCTTGAGAACATTACCTACGCGCTCCATTACACTTTGCCTTAATTTGGTTTTGTATTCAACGATGACGCCATATTGTGTTCACCTGAATTTATTCAGCAACGTATTCCACATATACACAATACAGGCCGAGCCGTGAATACTAATGAACTTCAAAACATATTGTTGGTTGAAGAGGAACGTCGTTACAATGTGAAATAAAGAAACAATGTAAAAATAAAGACAAACAATAATAACGTTATAATGTATTAATAACGACCTAATTAAAAAATATCGATATATTGTTAAAAAACTTCACAATGTAAAAATACCGACGTAAAGTAAAAATAACAATACAATGTAAAAATGTTAATACAATGTAACAATATTAATACAATGTAACAATAAAAATTAAACGAAAAAATAAAATAAAATGTAAATATAACAATACAATGTAAAAATATTAATACAGTGTAACAATAAAAATAAAACGCAAAAATAAAATAAAATGTAAACATAACAATACAATGTGAACATATTAATACAATGTAACAATAAAAATAAAACGCAAAAATAAAATAAAATGTAAACATAACAATACAATGTAAAAATATTAATACGATGTAACAATGAAAATAAAACGCAAAAATAAAATAAAATGTAAACATAACAATACAATGTAAAAATATTAATACAAGGTAAAAATAAAACGCAAAAATAAAATAAAATGTAAACATAACAATACAATGGAAAAATAAAGATACAGTGTACCAATAATGACACAATGAAACATAATAATACTGTGTACAAATAACGATACAATGGTATATAACATCACAATGTACCAATAACGATGCAATGGAACATAACAATACAATGTACAAATAGCGATAAAATACAAAAATATCGATACAATATAAACAACAATACAATGTAAAAATAACGATACAGTGAAACAAAAAATACAATGTA
>JAGFPH010004663.1:24876-41198 GCA_018207615.1 Philaenus spumarius | reverse complement strand
ATAGCTACTATCTAGCGAAACCACAGCCAAGGGAACGGGCTTGGAAACATAAACTGGGAAAGAAGACCCTGTTGAGTCAGTAAGAAGAAAAATAAATCTCTGTATTATATAAAACAAGTTTTTTTACTTCTTCTTCTTCTCATAATTATAAAGTAATAAGAATAGATTTAATACGTGTATTGCGTAGCCTAGACGTATTGCATAACTTCCAGGCGAAGAAATTCATGAAGTCGAATTCAAGTCGAAAAAATAAAGCTGAACGGGCCCCCCCGAGATAGCGAAGCGATAGTAGGTGGATTGGGGCAAGGCCACACTATACTACAGGCCGTACTGTTCGGATTGTGACGTCACAGTAGTCGTCCAACTCAAGGCTCCCGGCACTGTGCTGCCTTTTGGCATATCGATGTCGCGCGCTCAAAAATACTGCACCCTACGTCGCTAGTCCAAACTTTTGCGTATAAAACTTATATTTTATTATTCTGCATTAACTGACGAACACAACTATGTAAATATTTAGAGTTTTGGGGTAAATTTTATAGCACATTTTTAAGGACTAAACATAAACATTGTTTCCAAGTGTTAAACATTCTGACAGTGTTGTTTTAATTTGGCTTGTATTACACTATACAATTTCTTTGTCAAAGATCTTTGATCAAATTTCTTTGATGCAATATTTGATAGTGTAATATGCAATCTTTTATCAAAGTTGGCACACGTCAAATTTATTTGTCAAAGGTTCTCTAAGAGAGAACCTTTGATTAAACCTTTGATCAAAGATCTTTGACAAAGAACTTTGATAGTGTAATACAGGCCAATATCAAAACAAACCTAAATATATTTAACTGTTGCATGTATAAAATATAATCTATTCTGTTAATACAAAAACATAAAATGCAGCAGTACTTCATTAAAACACAATAATTGTGTTTTAAAATCTCAAAATATTGTTGTGTCTTACATATTTGTTATTAATGAAGTTTATCAAACGTTATCACAGTTATTTTATTAGTTATCAAATAAAATAAGACACTTCTATATAGAAAATTTCAAATCATTTTATTACATCATTTAAATTTACCAATTGCTAATTACAATCAATATTTTATTCTATTAAACAATAACAATTAAAGGTCATTGGCAACTCAAAACAAGAATTTTGTACTAGAAAAAAATAATTGTAACTAAAAGAAAGTATACTGTAATGTACAAATAAATACCCTAGATTAACATTTATTATTTTACAATAATAACATTGAATCCTTAAACAAAAAGTAGATTTTTCCATTTCAAATAAATTGTGGTGTTTTATTAAACTTCTAACAAGAATTGTAATTTTAGTTGGTTTATTTTATACAAATTACAATGTTTAGGGCATTCTTTATGAATCTGTCAGTTGCAAAACTTTTTTGCCTTTCTTTTCAGTGTGTATTTGTACTTATCAGCATTTACTGTCTTTCTTTTTTTCATTGTGTCAGTAACACTTCTAGAATAGTTATTTAGTAATATGTTACTTTTACAACCTGGCACACAACATGATGTAGGCATAGTTAAAACAGTGTCGTCACCAGTACGGTGGCAGCATAGCATGGAACTGAAGGCGGGAAGTTGGGCGACTGCTGTGACGTTTCGTCCGAAGTGGAGGGGAGCACTCCGGCCTGTAGTATAGTGCGGCCTTGGTTGGGGGTTGGCGAGCGGAGCGAGATGCCTCTTCCCCTGCATCTCCACTCTGTGCCATCTTCCATTCGCCATTTCTCCCTTTAAAATCGTCATCTTTGTCTTTTCTGGGGCAAAGTTGGCTCTTTTTAACTTCCCATTCTGTTATCTCTTTCAGGGCAAAATCCTGTTATGTCCACCTTACTATCTCCTCTTATCAGCAATAGTACATCATCAGCAAAAGCCGTTATCTCAGCACCTCCTCCCAGGTCTAACACCAACAAGTTATTGAACCAAAAGATGGGCCCCAATACCGATCCCTGTGGGCAACCTTGGGTCACTTTCTTTACTTTAATGTAATCCCTCAAATAGAAGCCAGCCGTTCTGTTCCTGAAATAGCTGCATATCACTTTTAACAAGTTCCTGGGGCATTCGATTTTTCTCAATTTCTCCACTATTTCATGCCACCACGCTTGGTCAAACGCTCCTGCTATGTCCAAATAAATCGCCAAAAACAGACTTCTCTCTTGCTTCCTCCACATCATTCCTTAACTTAACCAAAGCTTCAGTTGTGCCCCTCCCCTCTCGGAAACCAAATTGTTAACCACTCAGAAATTCTTTTCTTTTCAAAAACTCTGTTAGTCTTTTACATATCATCTTTTCTGCTAACTTTCCCAACACTGGGAGAAGAGTCACCGGCCTATACGATTTATACAGAGCGATTCAGAACTATGCGGTAACGTCTGGGTTGCTCATTCTTTAGCTAAAAATAAGAAAAAAAGTTCATATTAACATAGGCCCAAAAACGCTTCGTTTTGCAGATATACACAGTTTTGCTTTTTTACAAAATAATTCATACTAGAGAAATGTTTGACTGATTGAGTTCAAACTTGGCGTGAAGATTAAACTAACCAATAATATATCTCAAGAAAAATAAGAATTATATCCAATCATGCATTTAAAATGGCGGCAGGATGAAAATTTCAAACGTAAATTGTTCAAAACGCGTACATTTTAACAAAAAATGTCAGGACACCTTTTGAGTAGCCCTTTCGATTCCCTATCGGATAGTGTAACTCTCAAAACAATCAAACGAATGATAATTGGTAAGTTAAAGATAATACAATATTGTTGTGTTTACTGTGTTGGTATAGGATGCCGGGTTTAATAAACCAATCATTACACACGACTGAACTATTATCTTTCTTCCCATTGTTTTGAGAGCTACACCATCCGAAAGGGAACCAAAAGGAACCACAAAAAAGGTGCCCTAATACTTTTTGTTAAAATTTACGGTTTTTGAGTAATTCAGGTTTGACATTTTCTAACAGTCGCCATTTTGAAACGCATGATTGCATATAATGGATTATTTTTCCTGGCGTTAATACGGTAAACGTCATGCCAAGTTTGAACTCAACCAGCCAAACAATTCCTAGATATGAATTATTTTGTAAAAAAACAAAAACAAAATCTGAGAAACGAAGTGTTTTCCGGCCTATATGATTTATACATTTAATAATGTTTACCATCTCGGTTTTAAATAAATTATGGATTTCGAGGTAGCAAGTGGTGGCGTGCGAAGCACGCATGTGTGTCCCTAAGCTAAAGTTTACAACTTTATTGACCGCCATTTGAAACAGTTATGTGAACAAAATATGTGCGGTCGTGGGACCCCCGTCAGGAACGAAGTTCATCAAGCATTTTCTTCAATCCTTTTACCAGCCTTAACGACAACACACACACATAATTTTAATCTTTCAATTGCCGTTTATTATTAGATTGTTTTTTAAACAAATATTTACTGTTTCTATACGTTTAATGTTAATAAAGGTGTAGAATTAATTATAATATAACATCAAAGCTAAGATGGGTAAACACAGTCAAATGTCCATTCATTGTAAATACATTCAATAAACATAAAATGTTGGTTCATCCGTCTAGGCCTAACCTAAAATTATTGTGTGTGTGTTTAATTTATTTCACCTGTCTTAACGGCAACATACAATCATTTTAGGTTAGGCCTAGACTTAAAATTACTTTCTAGGCATAACCTAAAATTTCAGCGCTTGACGATAATATCTGATCTACGCCAGGCGGAACCGATCGTCTCTTAATTTAAATAGATGAACCAAAACACGTTTTCCTTGAATGTATTTGCATTCATTGCCGTAGCAACCAATTTGGTAACGCTTTTTTCGTTACTCGTATTTTATATTTGTCATTGCCATAGCAACAAATTCATAACACCTTTTTTCCTTTACGCATTACATTTTCTATTTGTTAACTCCTAACGCAACCCGCGTTAAGGAACTTCGTTCCAATAAGTTTTGAACCTTCAAATTAGTGGATTTAGTAAATCGGCTAAATTTGGACACTATACTCTTCTGCAGTTATGTTTCAATATTTTAAAATTTCAGCGTTTAGAACAGTTTAATTTGTTTAATGTCTCCCACATCACTCCGTTCAAATGTCACACTGTATTCTTAATGAACTGTTAAATGACTGCTCAAACAGTGAGTGGGATTGAATTACATTTTCAAAATAAACTTGTCCGCCCACTACGGAGTATCACTCAATTGACTGATCAATACCTAAGTGGTGAAAGGGTCGTGACGGGGACGGATTATTTTAAAGTGATTTCACAGAATAGAGTCGAGTGTTTTGAATGACGTTTCGTTTCGGAAAAATTCCCAAAATAATAATTTCCTTCAAACACCTCAACTCGGTGATCAATATCGACATTTAAATTAATCGACTGGTTGCGTGTCGCACAAGTTCCAAATAAGAGTTCGAATTAAAGAAAATCAAAGTGAAAAACATTCTAATTAAAACGTCAACCCCTATATTGGGAGTATTTTAAATACACAGTATATTGCGTGCTTCGCACGCCAACCCTCATATTGGGACTATTTTTAATACACAATGCATTTCGTGCTTCGCACGCCAACCCCCGTATTGGGAGTATTTTCAATACACAGTACATTGCGTGCTTCGCACGCCAACCCCCGTATTGGGAGTATTTTCAATAAACAGTACATTGCGTGCTTCGCACGCCAACCCTCATATTGGGAGTATTTTCAATACACAGTACATTGCGTGCTTCGCACGCCAACCCTCATATTGGGAGTATTTTCAATACACAGTACATTGCGTGCTTCGCACGCCAACCCTCATATTGGGAGTATTTTCAATACACAATGCATTGCGTGCTTCGCACGCCAACCTTCTTATTGGGACTATTTTCAATATACAATGGTTTGATAGTAAATTAGAGGTTATCCTTCCGACTGACAGCTTTGCTTTTAACAACGTAACTAGAAGTTAAATCGTCGAGATATTTTATGTTATTGCAGCTACTTAGTAGAAATGTTTGCAAAGTAAAATAGTTCAATAGATGCACAGTAATGTCGCTAAGTGGTTCTGGTATGCACTTCCTGAATACAATTATCATCTTCAAAGTAATGACAGATGGCTTTGTTATGTCTAATGGATGTGCTGCAGCGAGTGCCAAAGTGTCTTTTGTGATTCATTCGGCAATAAGAAACGTGAAATATGGATACTAACACTATAATATATTACTTGATATGAAATATTATGTTTTATTTACAAGTTTTTTACTCTGTATTGTTATTTTTACATTGTATCATTACTCTTACACTTTATTTTTATTTTACTCCGTGCTGTTTTTTTACACTGTATGGTTATTTTACACTGTATAGTTATTTTACAATGCATTGTTATTTATACACCGTACTGCTATTTTTAAACTGTGTTGTTATGTTTACACTGTGCCGTAATTTAACACTGCACTGTATGTTTAAACTGTTTTACACTGTATGTTATTTTACAATGCACTGTTATTTTAGTACTGTGTTGTTATATTTATAGTGTTTTACAATTAATGTTATTTTAAACAGTATTATTATTTTTACACTGTACTATTATTTTAACAATGTATTGTTTTTTACACAGTACTGTTATTTTTACACTATATTGTTATGTTATAATGTACTGTTATTTTTACACTCTATTGCTATTTTAAACTGTACTGTTATGTTTAAACTGTTTTACACTGTATGTTATTTTACACAGTACTGTTATTTTTACACTGTATTGTTATTTTACAATGCACTTTTATTTTAGCACTGTGTTGTTATATTTATAGTGTTTTACACTGAATGTTATTTTACACAGTATTATTATTTTTACAACGTACTGTAATTTTTAAGTGTATTGTTATTTGTGTACACTGTATCGTCACTATAAAACTGTATTTTTATTTTACACAGTACTGTTATTTTTACACTGCATTGTTATTTTACAATGCACTGTTATTTTTACAATGTGTTGTTATGTTTACAGTGTTTTACACTGCATGTTATTTTACACAGTACTGTTATTTGCATACTGTATTGTTATGTTACAGTGCACTGTTATTTTTACACTGTGTTGTTATGTTTACAGTGTTTTTTACACAATGTTATTTTACACAGTAGTGTTACTTTTACTCTGTATTGTTATTTTAAAAATGTATTGTTATTTTACACACTACTGTTATTTTTACACTGTATTGCTATATTATACTGTACTGTTATTTTTAGAACATACTGTAATTTTTAAGTGTATTGTTATTTGTGTACAGTGTATCGTCATTATAAAACTGTGTTTTATTTTACACAGTGCTGTTTTTTACACTGTATTGTTGTTTACAATGCACTGTTATTTTTACACTGTGTTGTTATGTTTACAGTGTTTTACACTCAATGTTATTTCATACAGTAGTGTTTTTTTACACTGTATTCTTATGTTATACAGTACTGTTATTTTTACACTGTATTGTTATATTATACTCTACTGTTATTTTTTTTAAGTTTATTGTTGTTTGTGTAAACTGTATTGTCATTATAAAACTGTATTTTAATTTACACAGCGCTGTTATTTTTACATTGTTTCGTTATGTTTACATAGCATAGTCATTTGTACACTATATAGTTATTTTTAACGTAGTATTGTTATTGCAAACTGTAACTGTATTGATCCTTTTTATAGTCTTTTACATTCTATCGTTATTTTAAAGATGTATCGTTATTTGACCTTGTACTATTATTTTTACGCTATAATGTTATTTTCACTTAGTATTATCGTTATTTATACACAGTATAGTTTTTTTTACAGTGTATTGTTATTTTTACATTTGAACTAGTTTTATCACTAAACTACATTTCAATGACGTAGTAAAAACTAACGTTGACAAAATTGAACTCTAACTAAACAATGTCTCATTAGCAATGCTGAGTCAAAATTAACAATAAGAAAACAAAAAAACGTTCAAAAAACATAAACAGGTTTCTGTATTATTTTCGTCCTCCAGTTCATTTGTCTGCCTCGTACATAATTTAATACGGATTTAAACTTCATTTTTGGAGGTTTTCTCTGTATTTTTTTACATGAAAAAGGAAGAAATACATTTAGCCTTTACCCTCTAGTAAAATATGGCTTTTTGTATAGAAACAAAAGTATTTGTGTAGAATTTTTCTAGTGCTACTTTAAAACCAATTCATGTGCATATATGAAAAAATCTTAAAATATTCTACATCGATTTTTTAATTATAAATGAACCGTCAAAACACTATGTGTTAACAATATAACAATATTGCTTAATTGGATGCTCCAATGGTTTGTTCAACCTTTGTATGTATTTTATATTATCCATATGTAGGTTTTCAATTAAAACAAACTAGGACAATGATGGTCTGGCAACGACTACGTTTTATCGAGTTCATTAGTATTCCCAGCTCGGGAACATGTTTTGTGTGGGGAACAGAATGTTATGCAGCTAAATTAAACGTAATATGACGTCATCGTTGTGTGGAAAAGCAAATTAAGTAATAGAGTAAACGGTGCGCAGGTAGTGTTTGCAAGACAGAAAAAGAAATTGGATTGGGATTGTTCAATTTATTTAGAGCGGGGAAAAAGTGTGGAACATAATTATACTTTTAGGTTAAGATAGATGGAGCTAATATACCTTGTTGGACCTGGTTTATTGACAGGGTGTGCTGAAATTCGGTTCCAAATAACATAAAACGTATTTTTTGAAGGTAGTTGAAATGCAACAATTGCGGTACCATTTTATAATCTAGCATTGTTGAAAAATATTAGATGTTTTCAAGACATTAATACCAAAATTTCATTTATTACTGTAAATTTTCTTTACCAAACAAAACCAAAAACATTATTATATTTTTATTTATCACTGGGGGGGGGGGGGAATTATTAAGGCTTGGCAGAAGAAAAATAGCCGAGTTAACCGCAGCGCTCCAAGTGGCAGTGCTATACACTACTAGCATTGAGTTTGAACATATCGTTTCATTCTTCCGCTGGATAATGTAGGGCAGCTTTATAAAGGTGGAAACTAGCCGTAACCCCGACTGAAAACGTACTGAAGTGCGCATGCGTGACAATGTGTGTGAGTATGTGTTATTCAAACACATCTTTCTCTCACACATTCAAAATTAACGGATATATTATTTTTCTAGTATTCCTCCGCGAGCAACAAGTTGATGTGATAACCAAAAGAGTGCAGGCTAAACACTCGAGTATGAACTCAAATTGGGGGCATACATGCTTCTACAATAAAGCAGATATTTTCGTCATAAATTATTCAAATTTATTGAAATTATTTTTATTTGAAAGGCAATTAAACTTCGAAAGTGTTGAGCTTTTTACATTTTTTATACTTACCTTATTGAATAAGAAGAAAATTGGAAACTTTGACTTTGAGTTTAGTCAAAGAACAAAGTTAGTTAAAACAAATTTAAAAACAAAATTATATCCACATTCGGACTGTCCTAACCTTTAAAATTACATGTTCAGAATAACTTTCTGATCATTATTAATTACTCCAGTAGTCTTGTTACTCGAATAACGTCCACTGCTAAGGACGCATATGTGAGCTTTACACTGAACAATATGAGTAACGGTCGACGCACAGTGCATTGCACTCCAACCCCTGTATTATGAGTATTTTCAATACACAATAAATTGCGTGCTTCGCATGCCAACCCCCGTTTTCCGAGTATTTTCAATACACAATGCATTTCGTGCTTCGCATGAAAACCCCCGTATTGGGAGTAATTTCAATACACAGTGCATTGCGTTCTTCGCACGCCAACCCCCGTTATTGGGACTATTTTCAATACATAAAATATTGCGTGCTTCGCATGCCAACCCCCGTATTGGGAGTAATTTCAATACACAGTGCATTACGTTCTTCGCACGCCAACCCCCGTATTGGGACTATTTTCAATACATAAAGTATTGCGTGCTTCGCATGCCAACCCTCGTATTAGGAGTAATTTTAATATACAATGCATTGAGTACTTCGCACGCCAACCCCTGTGTTGGGAGTATTTTCAATACACAATGTATTGCTTGCTTCGCATGCCAACCCCCGTATTGGGAGTATTTTCAATACACAATACATTGCGTTCATCCCACGCCAACCCCCGTATTGTGAGTATTTTCAATACAATGCATTGAGTGCTTCGCACGCCAACCCCCGTATTGGGAGTATTTTCAATACACGATACATTGCGTTCATCCCATGCCAATCCCCGTATTGTGAGTATTTTCAATACAATGCACTGAGTGCTTCGCACGCCAACCCCCGTATTAGGAGTATTTTCAATACATAATACATTGCGTTCATCCCACGCCAACCCCCGTATTTGGAGTATTTTCAATATACAATGAATTGAGTGCTTCGCACGTCAACGCCCGTATTGGGAGTATTTTAAATACACAATACATTGCGTTCATCCCACGCCAACCCCCGTATTGGGAGTATTTTCAACACAATGCATTGCGTGCTTCTCACGCCAACCCCCATATTGTTAGAATGTTCAATACGCAGAGCATTGCGTGCTTCTCATGCAAATTTTAAGCCTATGTGCAAAGGACGCACATATGCGTCCGCTTTAAAATATTAGTGGTTATTACTTAGAAAGACGAACAAAAAAATGTAATTTCTACTCATTTAGGCTATAAATATAAAATAAACGGTATCAGTTAACTGACACAAACTTTCTCCCAACTTACTGTAGTCAAAATAATATTGTTTTTAATCATTTTATTTACTACTTTTTAGAACAAAACAAAAAAAATAATATTCTACCTACGTCAATCGTATAAAAAAGTTATTGTCCCAGGCGGGATTCGATCGCGCGACCTTTGAATTACTGGCCGTCCTCGCTACCGTTGTGCTACCCCGTGCGGCCGTTGCCGTGATGCTAGATTGACAACATAAACTTGTTTATTTTTTAACATTTCCCCATAATTATGAAACGCCGAAGTTTTGATAAAAGCGGGTGGTGTCATTTTGTTTGGCATCTTAAGCACTATAAATACTGAAAATTTGATCAAAATCGTTAGAGCCGTTTTTGAAAAATTTGCATTTTTGTCGTTTTTTATTGGTTTTTAGGGGTAAATTACCCTTAAAAATTAAAAATTCCAAAAAATTCCAAAAACGCCTGGAGATATTAGGGTTTAGTACCTACATACCAAATTTCATGAAAATCGGACCAATAGTGTCCCCTCTGGTCGTGTATACATACTGACGCACTGACAGACAGACACCACGTTAAAAAGACTTTTTTGGGTTCAGGGAGCACCAAAACAAAAAATTCCACTAAAAATATTTTTGGGTTCATTGAGCACCAACACAGATAATTGCACTAAACCATTTTTTGGGGTTCTGGGAGCACCAAAACAGATAATTCAACTGAAAATTCAAATTCGAACATTTTTACGAAAACAATACTTTCTCCATATACTACGTATAGGGTGGAGAAAGTAAAAACACAGTCAGCTTCTAGCATAGGAAAATACGAAATTTTTAATACACATTGCATGCTACTCACGCCAACCCCCATATTGTTAGAATGTTCAATACGCAGAGCATTGCGTGCTTCTCATGCAAATTTTAAGCCTATGTGCAAAGGACGCACATATGCGTCCGCTTTAAAATATTAGTGGTTATTACTTAGAAAGACGAACAAAAAAATGTAATTTCTACTCATTTAGGCTATAAATATAAAAAAATACAGTCAGCTTCTAGCATAGGAAAATACGAAATTTGCGTAGCGTGTTAAATGCTATATTATAAGAGTTGGATGGTGGCTGGGTGATATTGCTACCAAGGAATACGTGTAGTCAGTTTGCCTATACAACGCCGTGAATGTAATGCGTAATTCTCGTCGTCACTTCCTGATTCATTTAACTTGCACTGTGAACTTTAATAAAATCTTAGTAAATTGCGTTAAACATATTTTGATGCAGCGTTTTTAATGCAAATACTTTGATATTATTTCATATTTTTATTTTACGCTAGCCGACCACATTTTGGGGGTAATCACCAAAGCAGCCCTTGTAGAGTTAATTACTATAAATTAAACTTAGAACCACGCATTAATTTAATGAAAAATTTGAATCCAAAATATTTATGAATAACTAAAGCAAACAAGTTAATCGGGACGAAGTTCCTTATCGCTGGTTGCGGTAGAAGTTAACAAATAAGAAAATGTAATACGTAACGAAAAAATTTGTTATTAATTGGTTGCTACGGCAGTTACAAATGTAAAATACGAGTAACGAAAAAGCGTTACAAAATTGGTTGCTATGGAAATGAATGTAAAAACATGTGTTTTTGCTCATCAATAATTTGAATTAAGAGACGATCGGTTCCGTTCGGCGTAGTTCAGATATTATCGTCAAATGCTGAAATACAGTACATTCAATTAACATAAAATGTTCGTTTATCAGGCTAGGCCTAATCTAAAATTATTGTATGTATATTTAATTTATTTTACCTGCCTTAACGGCAACATACGTACAATAATTTTAGGTTAGGCCTAGAAAGTAATTTCAACTGTAGGCCTAACCTAAAATTAATGTGTATTTATTTAATTTATTTTACCCGCCTTAACGGAAAAATCGTGGAATGGTTATTTATTTTTAACAAAAACTAAGCCGAGTACGACAGCTAGTAAACGGTATTCGACCTGTTTTTACTTAAATATTATTTAGTTCTTTAATTTATAAAGAATACCGTAAGCAATAGAGGCCAGTAATTTCAATTTTGAGTTATATAACAGCAATTAGTTGATGTCCTTAATGTTCAGCCTTGTGTATAATCGCTTGTGACTAATTGGCCTGTATTTGTATAGTGAAGTAACTTTGCAGCTCACGAGCCCCTTCAGATTCACTGGGTATGCAAAGGTAATTACACGTCGACATGTGACTGATATTGTGTTTAGTGAATAGTCTTGTCATACAACAAAGCTTTTAAATTACAAGAGCGTTGTAACCATTCCAATGTGTGGATAAGTAGGAGATGTTTCTGGTGAACACGTGAGTTTCTAATATTCGTATTCTTTATGCGTAGACATATCAGCTGGGCTACGTGATGCGAGTGTGAAATGGGCTTCTCGTTTTTGCGAATTATTTTCACGCTGAACTTCTGACCCCTTACCCCAGTTTGATTTTGTTAGGGTAATTTTCTTGCAGTATAAAAGTAGAATCAGCAAAAGTATAACAAAATGGTATGGCGGATACGAGAGGTTGTATTGTTTGAATTATTAGCGAATTTCCATAGGAAAAATATTGTAGTGGCCCTTATGGTAAGACCCAAGGTCGGGAGTAGCAAATGATCATGGTCCCGAGAACACGTTTTGGGGTGTCATTAAAAATCATATATAACAACTATTACCTTGTATCCGTCGTGTGACTTCGTTCAGCGTTCATTTATGACGCGTTTCGAAACATATGTTTCATCATCATTAAGCATAACATCATTAAACCCGGATTAAATGTCATAACTGTGTGTGTTGTGTTGTTAGTTGAGTGTTTTTGTGTTGTATGTAATGTAACTTTTATTAGGTATCTGATGATGAAACATATGTTTCGAAACGTGTCATAAAAGAACGCTGAACGAAGTCACACGATGGATACAAGGTAATATTTGTTATATTCTATTTGTGACTTGGATACTTATACAATGATTTAAAAAATCATATATATATATATATATATATATGTATGTGTGTTCGCACTCTAGCGGCCGCATTTTACTGTAAGTCCGATTCGGTTCAAATTTGGTACACATGTTGGTTGTCTACGTCGCTCGGACGAGTTAGTCAGCCAAAAATATCCAACAATCGGAAACACTTTTCTGACAGGGAGTAACTATTTTTCGAGATTTTTCACTCGAGAATGAAAGTGTATTTGAGTTGTTCTACAAATATAACTGTAGGATGTTATTCTGCACATTTTCTTTTTTTACGCGACCTTATAGCTCTCTTGGTTCTCCCAAAAACGATCAAAATGTAAAATAACGTAGAAGTACCCGGTTCAAAGCCATGTGGTAGATTCTACCATGGGGTTGGCGTGCGAAGCACGCAATGCATTGTGTATTGAAGATACTCCCAATATGCGGAATGGCGGGCGAACCATTTTGCAGCTATTCAGCACCGTCGTGAATAGACCTATTTCCCAAATTGTTGGTTGAAACCCTAAATCATAGGCATAAAAACTTAATTTTTGGAAATTTGCTCAACTCACGTCAGCGGTTCAGCTGCGCGATCGAATTATTTTGACTCATATGGCCTGAAATGTTTTCGCTCATTGCCCAATCAACCTGTACAAAACATTTATTTCAATTAAAGACTTAACCAGCCGTCCCACAAAGCAATCAACAAAGGGATATTACTCCGGATATTAAACCTGTCCTAACGTTCGAGTCAGCATTCCTTAGGCGTATTACATTTTCTCCAGGTTCGGGTATTATATTTTACCGAATGAAAAGTATACACCAACACAATAAAGAGCGAGGGCGTTATTAAATTCCATTTTGATTCTTCTTTGGTTTTAATTGTTTGGCGGAGCACGCGTATAGCAGGTGAACTGAAAAATATTGTTCATCAAATTGGACCGGTTCAAATTAAGGATTTTATGAAAAACATCAAAGGACACACTAAATATTACGTGGAAGGGGGAGTTATTCTTTTTCGTTGGTTGGAATTTAATGAGGGTTTAAAATGGAGAAAGGTGAATATTAAATACGTCGAAACTTATTTAAAAATGAAAAAGTTTTAAACTTAATGTCGGTTCTGGGAATTCTTTTTTTACTTAAATTTTAAAGAAAATAATTCGACCACGCAGCTGACGTGGGTTAAGTGAATTTCCAAAATTAAATGTGTATATGTTTTTGGGTTTCAAACAACTATTTGGGAAATTGATCTACTCACGAAGGTGCTGCCAGCATGTACCAAATATGTTGCCATCGGTCTCCACTTTAAAAGCCGTGGATTTAATTCTGGTACTTGTATGGTATTTTACGTTTTGATAATTTTTGGGGGAATCAGATGGGCTATAAGGTGGCGTAAAAAAAGCAAAATGTGCAGAATTATTTCTTAATTATATTTTTTCAATGAAAACTTCAAACAAATTTAATTCTAGTACGAAAAATCTCAAAACATATTTACTTCCAGTCAAAAATTTGGTCAACCTCCGGTAATTTTTTTGTGGTTAACGAACTCGTCCAAACGACTTAGAAAACCAACCTGTGTGCTAAATTTGGGCCAAATTGGACATAAAATGCCTCCGTTAGAGTGTGCACAATTATATACATGGTACTTCCGGTAAAAAATGTGGTCTACTTCCTGTCAATTTTTTTGGCTAATGAACTCGTCCAAGCGTCTTAGAAAACCAACTTGTGTACCAAATTTGGAAGAAATCTGACATAAAATTCGCCCGTTAGAGTCCGCATACCTATATACATGGTACTTCCGGTCAAAAATGTTATCTACTTCCGGTAAATGTTTTTGGCTAACGAACTCGTCCAAATGACTTAGACAACCAACCTGTGTACCAAATTTGGACTAAATCGGACGTAAAATGCGTCCGTTAGAGTGAGCACACATGCATACATAAATATATACATATATATATATGATTTTTAATGACACCCCGAAACGTATTCTGGGGACCATGATCGGTGCTAATTTGCTACTCCCGACCTTGGGTCTTACCATAGCTTACCAAGGGCCACTGCAATAGCTCATTTTTCCTATGGAATTTCGCTAATAATACACTTACCTATAAAGATTTTATCCGAATTCTACTTCAAGAATAATCCAGTTCTTTTTCTTTATTTAAGCAACTAAATATATAAAACCAGTTTGACATATATAAAACTTGTCACAGCTATCACACGGTTATTTATAGAAACCTTTTTCGGTTTCCAACTGTTTATGTTTTTGGGGTTGGATTAATTTTTTTATGTTATTATTGGTGCTGAAGGCAATGGTTCTATTGATTTTTTTGAAGGTGGAGGTAATTATCTTGTGAAGGATGCTGCCACATGCAGTTGAAACAAAGATAGACTTAGCTTTCTCTTTCAGTTGTCTAATTATTCAGTGGTCTCTTTCAGTGATTTATTGATGCGTTTTGCGAGCAGCTTATCAATCATAGAGGCCTTGTATCCATTTCTCGTGGCAATATGTTTAATTGTGTCAAGCTCATTCTGGTAATCTTCTGGTTCAAGAGGTATGGTGACTAGTCTTTAGGTCATGGTGTTTTAAGCTGACATTTTTTAAGATGTTGGATGATGGGAATGAGAATGTATGGTGATATCAGTTGTGGTGGCCTTCCTATAAATATTGAATTTGAAAGATTCTTGTTGTTTTACTATTGTTACGTCCGAAAAATTAACGCTGTTGTCATTTTTAATTTCGAGTGTAAATTGAATCTTGGGTTCTATCGAGTTTAGGTAGTTTTTAAGTTTTCAATTTGAATGGAAGTACCATCAAAAATGATAAATGTATCATCCACATATCCAGTGTAATACATGATGTTTTTATGAAATTTATTAACCTTTGACAACAAAAATTCATTTTCGAAGTGATTCAAAAATATGTCTGCCAACATACCAGAGAGTGCCGATTCCATGGCCAATCCATCCTTTTGTATATAGAAAACATCTTTAAATTGGAAATAGTTTTGTTTTAATAAAATTTGTAATAAGTTGATGATTTCTAGGATTTCATTAGATGTCAATCGCTTAGTCTTGGTGAGGAGATTTTTTGCAATATCTATTGTTACATTTATATAGGTACATTTGTGTATAAATTTGTTATACCGAAAGACGCGATCTTATAGTTAGGTTTGAATTCAGTTACTAACTATACAGCCACGCTTCTCTCATCTTGTCTTAATTTGGCGTCAGAAATACTATGTTCAAACACAATTATTCAATGTCAATGGTATAGAAATTGTTTTTTTGAAATTGAATTGTCAATGACGGACATTATAAAATTTACTTATTATTATTTATAATATTGTACAAAAATGGTAGTTTACAAAAAGCAACGCATCTAGGATGTAGGCCCATAAGAACCCATGTTGAAACTATCACCGCGGAAACGAGAAGAGGCACCGATCGAGTGAGCAACGCATCTCAGATGTAGTCATAAGAGCTCATGTTTAAACTATCGGCCCGGAACGAGAAGCGGCACCACTCAAGTTAGCAACGCATCTCATAAGTAGGAGGTGGCTGACTCCCCTTCACCTTCCACCACCACAGCTCGAACCATCCTCACCACCCGCTCAAGTCA
>JAGFPH010004663.1:11713-23317 GCA_018207615.1 Philaenus spumarius | reverse complement strand
AATCAATTAATTAGCAATAAGATAATACATATTTTCAAGGGATAAAATCTGAAAATAATATAAAATAAACTAATCAATAAATTAGCAATAAGATTTACAGCTTCAGTGTTTCTAATTGTTTAAATTCACCACAGTACTCAGTGAACATCTATTATTTACCATCTTAACTTTTTGGTTATTATTAATCCTACACCTTTATTATAAAGAAAACATATGTGTATAAAAGGTTTCAAAGGGGTTGGCGTTTGGATCACGCAGAGGTTTCCCCTAGTTTAGACATTGCAAGTATTTACACTTGCAACTAAAAAAAATTCAAATTTAGGATTATTGTGTTTTCTTATAGTTTGAACGATGCAAAAAAGTTTGGTAAACAACATAATAAGTAAAAAGTATAGACTAAAAAAACGAATTATTTTATTGCTTGTGTTTGAATAAGAGTGTTGTAGTAATGGAACTGTTACTTCCAACCTAATACCAATGGATCTGTTAATGTGTCATAATGTTATGTTTGGAAATCGAAAATG
Source organism: Philaenus spumarius (assembly GCA_018207615.1). Lineage (NCBI taxonomy): Eukaryota > Metazoa > Arthropoda > Insecta > Hemiptera > Aphrophoridae > Philaenus > Philaenus spumarius. The sequence goes on along the minus strand of JAGFPH010004663.1, from coordinate 22,793 downwards.
TATCCGAGCAAAATAACATTTAAGTAATATTTAAACCTCGTTAAGAATCGCTTTACCTCAGCGCAATTAATGTAAACACAATTACCTAAGCGACATCAGCAAGTAGTTAGCGAGAAGTAATTACCCAGTAGTGTTTACTGGAACACTTGGCAGACTGTTCAAAGTACCTTTGGCTCGGTTATATTGGTTCATGGCTACTGAGTAGTATTGATCTATACTGATATTATAAAGAGGTAAAATTTGTTTACACTATACCTGAGTAATATAGGCTAGAGTTCATTTTTATAAAAACATTTTTTTATTTCAGTATTTGTAAATTTAGTCAGAAAAAATCTTAAGCTAGAATAATTTAATTTAATAAAACCTAGAATGATGAAACACACAACATATTATGTATTTAATTTTATTACCAATTGAATAAAATAACAGATACAACAGCTGATTACTCTAATATTTCCATTAACTGCTAATTTCAAACTATGAAGTAATTATTTGTATTTATAACTTTTAGGTTAGGTTTTTATTAAAGTGTAGACCTGAGCCTTGCTGGTTCTTTTAACCTTTATTATAACTGCTGTTAAAAAATATACGAAATAATTTGATTCGAACATTTAACATTATTTACCATCTTAGCTTTGGGGTTATTATTAATCCTACACCTTTATTAAAATGAAATCATAACATGATTATGCGTATAGAAGGTTATAATGGCGTCGGCATAGGGAACACGCAGGGGTTTCCCCTAGTTATTTAATAAAATCTGTACCGTTGACGGGACCGTAAAATGGTCCGGGATTGGAACCTCGAATCTCTCTAACACCGACCGACACGGCACGCCGCGGATTGTCCAACAGTTCTTTCACTCCGACTTTTTTAAAACTGCGCAAGTGGTTAATTGTTCATTGACGGTCAGTATGGTACTGCATTTGAAACATGCATTTGACGTTTATAAAAAATCCCGGTCGTACCAGTAGGTGCAGTGTGCGCGCAGCTTTAGAATAAAGTACAGTAATACAAATAATTCTTCAAAATTAAGAGTTGTTTTAGGCTAAGTTAGCAAAATAAAAGCAAACGCAAACAAAACATATAAGACATAAGGCTTGAGCTCTTTTAAAATTCAAACATCTGTAGTTACACATTAGATATAAAACCGTTAATTTTATCATATATAAATTTGGTTTTTGTGCTTTGTAAATTTTGTTCTTGGATATTGAGAAGAGTGCTTTTTTACTTTCTCCACCCTATACGTAGTATACGGAGAAAGTACCTATTGTTTTAGTCCAAATTTTCGAATTTGAATTTTTAGCGGAATTATCTGTTTTGGTGCTCCCTGAACCCCCTAAAAATGTTTAGTGGAATTATCTGTGTTGGTGCTCCCTGAAACCAAAAATATGTTTAGTAGAATTATTTGTTTTGGTGCTCCCTGAACTAAAAAAGGTGTTTTTTTGGTTATGTCCGTCCGTGTGTCTGTAAAGATGTGTACAGAGCTGGAGACCATACCAACGGTCAGATTTTGATGAAATTTGGTATGTAGGTGTAGTTCTGGAATATCTCCAAGCATTTTTTTGATATTTACAAATTTTTGATTTTTAAGGGGTTTTACCCCCCAAAAGTGGCAAAAAAAACGAGAAAAATCAAAATTTCTCAAAAACAACTCAAACGATTTTGATAAAATTTGGGTTATTTGTAGCCCTTAATGTGCCCTACCATATGCAAAAAACCGCATCTTTCTAAAAATTTTCGTTTAGGTAATAATAATAATAATAATAACTGATTTTTGGGTGTTTTTGGCCAAAAAGGGGGTTGTTTTCGGAAACATTTCAAACCCTTTCTTCATGCATCTATGCAGGCCTAATTGACATGTTTGGTGCAAATTTGTTCGAAATCAATCGAATAGTTTAAATAATAATAATAATAACATAATATGGATGTGTTTTACATGCATCTAATATTTTCCATGGTAACATATTTTCCTACTTTTGTAATTCTAAATAACCACCTCCTATGCTACTCTTGGGAAGGTATAAAGTTTCAACTGGGAGAAAGTATGTGGCAGTTATCTGGTACCGTTTATTAAATTTATGTAAAACTATTTTCCTGTTTATTTTCGTCATGATATAATAAGTTTTGCGAAATTTTATTTTTGTTCATATAAACGTGGGAATTTATTGAATATTGTTTTAAGAAATTGGCCTGTGTATCCTATATATTACACACATTTGTCACCACCATTTTTTGGATATGCGTTGTTTTAAGTTGTTGGAAGTTTTGACAAACTATTCTAGGTTTTGTTCAAACAAAGAAAAGAGACGGCCAGAAAGAAAGGCGAAGAGAGCTATAGAGCAGAAAGAGAAGAAAAACAAAACCAGAAAGGAGGTAATCAGGGGAAGAGAAACAATAGGAAATTACGAGAACAGAAAACAAAACGACAAGTAATAAGAAATTACATTAAAATAAACGATTGGTTTTTGTAATGAATGCGCAATCAGAGGAAAGTAACCGTGGCAAAAGCGTGAATACTTGATTAAAACGAATTCCCTTAAAGCTGTACTTTATTGTACAAGCAGTGTATAAAGGATTAAAATAAGGGATAATCCAGCGACAGTGGCTGTAAGAGGTGCCTTTACTTGAACGTAGTAAAATAGTCCTATCTTGGGCAAACTTTTTGCAGGGTCCGTTTGTTTAAAGTCGAACTAGGAAGGCTGACATTGTTGGAAAGTTTAGAAATATGATTTATTTTTTAAAACATCTTTCAAGTTGAAGATGACACACATTTTATTAAATTTAGATAAATTTGCACAACTTAAGATTTAAGGGGGTAAAAGTAATTAACTTAACTTAAAGGTTTCTCGGTAAGAAGACATCACTTAATAATTATAGAAACCAAGAAAACCATCGGCCTTTTTAGAAATCTAAATAAAATGGCGATCATTGACATTCTTCAAAATAATATATTAAAATATATGAAAATTCTAAAATACGCATTTTATTTACTAAAGTTTATCTAGTAATACGTTCACTTTTATTATCGAATTGACATTTTTAGCGAATTTCCGTAGGGAAAATGAGCCATTGCAGTGGCCCTTATGGTAAGACCCAAGGTCGGGAGTAGCAAATGAGCATCGATCATGGTCCCTAGAACACGTTTTGGGGAGTCATTAAAAATCGTATATATATCGTGTATATGTATATATGTGTTCGCACTCTAGCGGCCGCATTTTAAGTCCGATTTGGTTCAAATTTGGTACACATGTCGGTTGTCTATGTCGCCTCGGACGAGTTCGTTAGCCAAAAAATCCAACAATCGGAAGCAGGTTTTTTGACCGGAAGTAAATATGTTTTGAGATTTTTCCTACGAGAATTATTTTTTAGTTTTTTTTCTACAAAGATAAATGAAGGATGTTATTCTGCACATTTTGTTTTTTTACGCGACCTTATAGCTCGCTTGGTACCCACAAAATCAATCAAAACGTAAAATACCATAGAAGTACCCGGTTCAAAGCCATTCTACCGTGGTGGATTCTACCGTGGGGTTGGCGTGCGAAGCACGCAAAGCATTGTGTAATGAAGATACTCCCAATACTGGGGTTGGCGTGCGAAGCACGCTTTGTTTTGTGTGTTGAAGATACTTCCAATATTCGGAATGGCGTGCGAAATATTTTGCAGCTATTCAGCACCGTCGTGAATACACCTATATCCCAAATTGTTGGTTGAAACCCTAAAACATAGGCCTATAAACTTAATATTTGAAATTTGCTCAACTCACGTCAGAGGTTCAGCTGCGTGGTCGAATTATTTACTTCCCCTGCATATATTTCTCTCTTTTACGTAGAATTTTGATAGATATTAAAATGTTTGCTACAGTTTTGCTAACAATTAAATTGAAAGTACTCAAATTTGATAAAAACTAGTTTTCATGTCAATATTAGTGATAGATCAAAGCACAGATGTCCTAAATGCCAATACTGTTCTTTGTTCCGTTATACAAATTCAACCATAGCCAACAGATATGACAATACAGCATTCGTTTCTGTATTGAAACAACAAAAGGGAGGTTCATTGGCCGTCACAATAAACACATTTCTATCGTAAAATCTGTTTGTTTATCCCGTATTACTGCGATGCACTTTAATCTGTAGTTGCAATGGATCAACAATGCGATAATCAATTTCAGTTTGACAAGAGCTTCAAGTTGACTGTTAGACGAATGACATATCCGGGAAACTGTATAATTTTTTTAATCAACTCCTATAAAAGCGAGTGTACGTACGATCGTACGTGGAGTAACATTTAAAGAAGAAATAATATAACTTAATAATATAACAGCTGATTTCACCCATCATCTGTAATACGCAAACAAAACCTAGCGTAGATTATACTTCGGATGTTTACAACTTTTATCAATAATATAGCCTATAATATTAATAACTTCTAAATCATTTGATCTATCAATATGAAGTAAAAGGCAATTAAAAGATAATATTTTTATCTTTCTTTAAATATACATAACAATAAACATATACACAAAATCTTAACAAATATTCCTACAGTTTTATAGTACTTATAATTGTACACATTTACCGAGTTAAAAATCCCCGTCAGCATAGTTAGGTAGGCCTAGATAAAATGTGTTGTTTAAATAATATTTTGTATAAATGATGTGTATCTAATTAATCCGCCTGTGATTTTTCAATGGGATTTACTAGTAATATATAATACAGCCGCGTTGGCACTTTTCTTTAGCTGTCGTACCCGACTTCGGTCGTGTAAATAAGGAACACATGGTTATATTTGACATAAATAAGTTAAATAAAATAATTTATAGATGTCGTACCAGACTTAGTTCAAGTAAATAAGTAAAAAACTTTTTATAGCTGTCGTGATTTTTTTTTCTGATGTGTATATAATTAATCCGCCTGTGATTTTTTACGGGGATTTACTAGTCTTTTACATAAATGAAACCATTTCGCCTTTTATTTGAACGTGTGGCATAATCTCGCAAAGTCTTAACACAGTTTTTAAACATCCTTCACACGAAATACCACCTTTGTTATGATATTGTAAACATAGGCACCATACAACTTTTATCTGCTCAGGTTTGACGTTGATGTACGAGCTGGCTGGAATCAGTGCCCAAGGGGAATAACAGTTTTTGTATACTTTGGCATTAACCAAAGCTTAGCCTCCAATATATCATGTTATACAAAATTGCATTACGTAGGCTTTGGTTGTTGTTTAAATTGAAAGTAATAAATTATAAAATTATTCAAAATATCAACAATCTGAGAAAAGTAAATACCTGACGTCATAGAAACATGTAAAAGATTGATGATAAAATGAGTACATACACCGTTAATTTAGAGCAAGGACAAAGAGACATCTGAAAAGAAATAACACTGATGATCGTATTTTCTCCATATTTTAATTTGATTTTGTTCTTTTTTTTAAATTGAGGTATTGAACTTTTCTGTTAATCAATGTTTGTAAATTTGTTACTTTGAAATTGTTAGTTAATAATTTTCTATCCTACATGTTTATTAACTATTCAGCCCATGATGACGTACAACACACGTCACTGCTTTTCCATTCGAATTGTGATTGACGAACTATGCGTGTCCATTGGGTTTTACTTAAATATCGTAGTAAAATATTGCAAAAATAATCAATAAGAATATTGAAAGAATAAGAACAGTAACTAGTCACATCCCGTCAACTTTAAACCGAGTCAACCACTGTTTGCTTTACCTCCGACCTCTTACCACAAAAGGCTGTTTATAAAGACTTAAAGTAGTCTTTATTCTATACTTCTATACTAATATTATAAAGTGGTAAAAATTGTTTGTTTGTATGTAGGGGGCAATCTCTGGAACTACTGAACCGATTGAAAAAATAGTTTTACTAATAAAAAGCTACACTTTCGCTGAGTAACATAGGCTGGAATTCATTTTGATAAAAACCTTTTTTATTTCAATATTTGTAAATTTAGTCGGAAAAAATTCTTACGTTAGGCTTAGACTGATGCACCAACACATGTATATTGTCGTTGCAACCAATTGAATAAAATATTAGCAACACATGAAACGGCTGGTTACTCTAATATTTCCATTACAGCTGATTTTAGACTTTGAAACAATTATTTGTATTTCTAACTTTTAGGTTAGGTTTTCATTAAAGACTTGAGATTTGCTGGTTATTTTAACCTTTATGCTGTTATAGAATATACTAAGTAATTTCATTTGAACATATAACATTATTTACCGTCTTAGCTCTGGGGTTATTATTTTAATCCTACACCTTTATTGAAAAGAACACATAACACTATTATGAGTATAGAAGATTCTAACGGGGTTGGCGTGCGGAGCACCCAGGTGTTTCCCCTAGTATTTGATAAGTAGTATTGATCTATACTAATATTATAAAGAGGTAAAATTTGTTTGTATGTAGGGAGTAATCTCATTAACCAATGAACAGACTGAACAAATTGTTTTACTAGTAAAAAGCTCCAATATCCCTGAGTAACATAGGCTGTAATTCATTTTGATCAAAAACATTTTTATTTCAATATTTGTAAATTTAGTCGGACAAAATTTTTAGGTTAGGCCTAGACTGATGAAACAACACGTGTATTTACATGTATTACCATAATAACCAATTGAATGAAATAACAGATAAAACAGCAGTTTGCTCCAATATTTTAATTAACAGCCGATTTCAAACTTTGAAACAATTATTTGTATTTCTAACTTTTAGGTTAGGTTTTTATTAAAGACCTGAGCCTTGCTGTTTATTTTAACCTTTATTATAACTGCTGTTATAAAATATACGAAATAATAATTTGATTTGAATATTTAACATTATTTACCATCTTAGCTTTGGGGTTACTGTATTATTAATCCTACTCCTTTATTAAAAAGAAAACATAACACGATCATGTGCATAGAAGGTTTAAACGGGGTTGGCGTGCAGAGCACGCAGGGTTTTTCCCTAGTAGTTGATAATTTGAATTACTTGGCAAAATAGTAACAGAATAATTTATTTTATTGCTTGTTTATTTCACATACGCACGGGGCGTTTCGAATCAATTTGCATGACAAAATCTGGAGTTGGATTGCAAGCACACAATCGTGTAAATAATGGCGTCACTAACTGCGTTATGGTAATACTGTACATAATTCAGGTACATTAACCGCGGCGTATTCCTATTGAAGCTATTCAAGTGCAAATACAAAGTCATTAAGGTTATGGGGATGTATTTCGTTTGGCTGCAATCCAAGATTCGTCTGGTGGTGCTCACTTGGGCAGAATGATTAAAACTTTCGTGATAATGCAAAATGAAAACTAACATTACTTTTTATTGGGGAATGGCTAATACAATTTAGGTATTTTATTAGCGAATTTCCATAGGAAAGATGAGCTATTGCAGTCACTCTAAGGTCAGGAGTGGTCAATGAGCACCGATCGTGGTATATATATACCTAAACATAATGTACCTATAACCCCTTCATTATTTTTGTTATTAAAAGTTAAGTGGATCCGGAGCACCTAAAATTGAATTTTTTGAATTTTTTGTTTTTTATTGCTTATTATTGTCCTTTTATTTAGCTTTTAAAACTAGACATTTTTATTCTTGGTGTTTTTTTTTATTAACTTAACCGTTTAACCGCTAGGAGAGATAAAAGTTCCAGAAACTCTTATTTCATCGTTATTTCAACGTTTCTTATTAGAGGCACGTTTTACCATTTATATGCAAACAATAAAAATTAACTCAAAGGGCAATATTATGTACAATGGAATGTTAAAAAGCTGTTGAAATTTGACAAATACTTTATTTTATACAAAAACGCACTTAAATTACTGTTAAAAGATCGCTAACGCAACCACTGTGTATTGTGTAAGAATTTAAGTACGTTTTTACTTTCTCCACCCTATACGTAGTATATGGAGAAAGTATTGTTTTCGTAAAAATGTTCGAAAATGAATTTTCAGTTGAATTATCTGTTTTGGTGCTCCCAGAACCCCAAAAAATGGTTTAGTGCAATTATCTGTGTTGGTGCTCGCTGAACCCAAAAATATTATTAGTGGAATTTTTTGTTTTGGTGCTCCCTGAACCCAAAAAAGTGTTTTTAGAGTGGTGTCTGTCTGTCAGTCTGTCAGTATGTATAGACGACCAGAGAGGACACTATTGGTCCGATTTTCATGAAATTTGGTATGTAGGTACTAAACCCTAATATCTCCAGGCGTTTTTTTAATTTTTTGGAATTTTTAATTTTTAAGGGTAATTTACCCCTAAAAACCCATAAAAAACGACAAAAATGCAAATTTCTCAAAAACGGCTCTAACGATTTTGATCAAATTTTCAGTATTTATAGTGCTTAAGATGCCAAAAAAAAATAACACCACCCGCTTTTATAAAAACTTCGGCGTTTTATAATTATGGGGAAATGTTTAAAAATAAACAAGTTTATGTTATCAATCTAGCATCGCGGCGGCGGCCGCACGGGGTAGCACCATGGTAACGATCACGGCCAGTAAATCAAAGGTCGCGCGATCGAATCCCGCCTAGGACAATAATTTTTTTATACGATTGACGTAGGTCGAATATTATTTTTTTGTTTTGTTCTAAAAAGTAATAAATAAAATGTTTGAAAACAATATTATTTTGAATACAGTAAGTTGGGAGAAAGTTTGTGTCAGTTAACTGATACCGTTTATTTGTATGGGTTTCCATTTTAAAAAATTAAGTTGGCCGCCATATTGGAAAAATGGCGGAGTTTTTGGAAATTTTAATATTGTATTTTTAATACAAGGGAAAAAGTAGGGAAGGTTTGTTGTAACTTTTATAGTTTACGAGATCCCAATGGTGGCCATCTTGAGTTCATCACCCTGTAAAGTGATGAAATTAATAATCGAATATGTTTTCATGTTGTACGAAGATGTACGAATGTTTCCGAAGTTAATAAACGTATAGGTATGTCTTCTTTAAATTTTTATAAACGAATATATCGATGAAAACTTTGTATGTATATAGAGTTTATATCATCAAAGCAAATCTTATAACGTGTTATAGAACTCATATTTAACAAAATCCACTTTGCAAGAAATTTTAACGATTGAAGCTGTAAACATAACCTCAAAGTATATCTATGCTGAGTTTTGTTTGAGTATGGGTGAAAGATGTTTCGAAAGATGTGAAAGATGTTTTTGTTTAAGATGATGGGTGAAATCAGTTGTTGTACTGTCTCACTCACGTACGTAGGAGTGGATTTTATGAATAACTTTGATGAATTACTTTAAAATGTGTTTTACTAGAATACTTTATTATTTTTCACAAGCGTGTCAAAATGTGTGCTTGAAGAAATTGAAGGGGTCGACCCAAGAAGTACGCAGTGGCTTACTAACACTGTACAATCATTGTGCTATCATTGTAGTACAATTATTGACTGCAAGTCATACCTTTAAATCACAAATCGACATCACCTTCTAATAATAATAATAATAAAGTGTGTTTATTGCACTACATACAAGACAAAACATTGAATCAAAAGAAATACAACACAATTAACCAAAATAATAACCAATACCAAAATAAAGTTACACACTTACATCCGTAGGTCGTCTGCCAGGTTGGATTTATTACCCTGAACAAAGAGGACGTTCTAATAACTAAACTCATAAATAAATGCCTTCCTATACTTGAGCGCACTTCTCAAGAAATTTACTAAACCAAACCAGTGTCCCCCATTCACTATCCTTATCAATCTGTCCCCATCAAGGACTTTACATTTAAAATATTAACTCGATTGCCACCTAATATTAAACATTCTCCTATAAAATGTATCATGGTTTCCTCCTCCCGGGAATTGCATAAAGAGCACATCCAATTTCATTCCTGCCTGGTCTAGCGTTTAGAGGCAGAGTGGCACTGTGAATATTAAACTAATAAATTCGCGTGTATTTGTCGTTAACATAAGCTGCCTCCCCAAGATTATATTCCAGTTTATTATATACACCATGCCCCTCAGAACTTAAAATCAGCTCTGTCCATGAATTCATCATAATTTTGCCAATAATTCATTCAATATTTTATTTCCCTGTTCATTTTTTTATCTTTAAAAAATCTAAATCGAAGTGCATTTCATCCCCCATTACCAACCAGAACTTAGCCCAAGAAATATTCCTTTTAAGGACCTGCCTAACTAGTTGTTTTGGTAATCTATGATTGTCATGCTTAAGCACCTAATTATATATTTAAAATTTATTTTTAAAGTTTCTAAATTCAAAGATTTTGCCTTTGTCTCTAAATATAATACACTATTAGGGGTATTATTTGGTAGGCCAAATATTCTCTTTAAAAAATGCGTTGAAAATTGTCTATAATAGGATTTTGTCTATAACCCCAAACTTGTGACCCATACGTGACTATTGGTTTACATGCTGCATCAAAAACCGCCTGTTTTGTTGAGATTGGAATACTATCTTTAACCGTAAAATTCCTAAACATCCCCTTCTGCTATGACGCCTAATTTTGTTAAGTGGGCTGTTTCTACTTCAAAGGTATACTTTGTCTTACAAGACGCCTACGACGTATACATCAGATGGAAATACCTTGTGGTTACATACGAAACTCAAACGCAATTATATTTAAACCTCGACTGAAGAGGAACGTAAACTCAGACAAATTACTAATTAAAACGAAATTGAACGAGCTCGCTGTCTTTTTCCCACGAATGAAATGTTTTGTTCTGGTTATTTTCAATTAACAACTTCACACGTCGGCACTGTAGGTGGCTGAATATAGAAAACGGGGGAGGGGGGGGGTCAAATACGTTAACAATTTATTTGCCGAACCTGTCAGCTTGTATTTACATTCGGAGACACAATAACAGGGTTTTAATGATATATTTTCACAGTGGACGTTCAAAGCTGAAATTGAATACTGGAAACTTGTCTCAGTCTGTTTGTGCAAGATTAGGTCTGTTTAATTGCAATAACGGGTACGACGATGCACTTTATCCGAGGGAGGATATATACATGGTGTGACAGACATCTCGTGCAGTATACAGGGTGTGGCAGACATCTC
>JAGFPH010004662.1:64191-112881 GCA_018207615.1 Philaenus spumarius | reverse complement strand
CTATAGTAAATGCATCGCCTTAATGCTCCTGGCAATGATATGAAAAAATTGTAAAATGTTTAGTAAAATGTTCGAATAGTTTTTGAGTTTATAGAGTAAAAAGAAACGTGCATTTTTACATATAGAGATATTGATTAGTTACAGAAATGTACTGGCAATAATATTAGTTAAATGCATTGAAGATTTAGAAAGAATAACATAACTCCCAAAATTAGAAGCAATTGTTGGAGGACATTCGCATTTTTACAACGTTATTTTGTTTAAAAAATATCAAGACACAATTACTATCTGTTTGTAAATCTATATATAGGCCTATATATATGTGTAAACAAAATGCCACTCACTCACTCATCACGATTTCTCAAAAAATACCGAACGGATTGAAATTAAAATTGGTATGTAGCTTCCTCTAGGGTCATAGGTGCTCACTAAGAAAGGGTTTAAACAAATTCGAAATTTTAGTGGGGATTTGGGGGATCAAAGTTATTAAAAAACCATTTCTTCAAAACTACCAAACGTATTGGAATGAAATTTGGTAAGTAGCTTCCTCTAGGGCCATAGGAAAGGGTTTGAAAAAATTCGAAATTTTAGGGGGGGGGGTTTGGGGGATCAAAGTTACTAAATCACGATTTCTTCAAAACTACCGAACGGATTGGAATGAAATTTTGTATGTAGATTCCTCTAAGGCCATAAGTGCTCACTAAGAAAGGGTATGAAAAATTTCGAAATTTTAGGAAGGGTTCGGGGGATCAAAGTTACTAAAATCATAATTTCAGATCTTTTATTATTACGACAATAGTGCTTTTATTATTTAAGATCTATATTTATAAAAGCCAAATACCATTCACTGAATGAACACTTAAAAATAATACAATTACGTTAAAAAGATTGAAAATATTAACCACCACGGGCAACACCGTACGGGTCAGCTAGTAATAAATATATTCAAGAATAAGGTACGTACAATGGTTGGATGAAACCCCGAACCACAAATAGATGGAACAAAAAGCAATAACAAAACAATTTAATGAAAGTTATGTTTAATGTACTACCCTAATGCACGTTTCAATGACATAGTCATCATCCTCAGAGGGCTTTAACACTACTTCCACCTTTGTAATTATAATGCACGCAGTTTTGATACAATTATTGCAATTCTCCGCACCATCGTATTACCACTGCATACACAATATTTAATGTATACTGCATCGGTTGCTATTTCATTGTATTGACACATTCCTGGGTATAAAATCTTATGTACCCAGTATCCCAGTAATTTCCCACGGGAGGAGTTTTACAATAAAGAAACGTAGTCCCAAAGTTTCCGACGAAACTGTGGCGGTTTACGGATATTAGGTGATACAGAATTATCATACCACTATATTGAAGCACGGGAAAGTAGATATAAGAAATGGAATTAGCTATTGTAAATAATAAAGTTACCATGGTTACTATGTCTCACAGTAGTGATGATCTAGATTGTATGTTATGTAAATTTATACTCAGACTAGCTGGCCCGATCCGGGTTTGCACGGATAGATAAATCAAAGTTAAATTTATGTAAAAAAAAATATCAATAAATATATTATACTATGTATTTCTAATGGAGATTTTTAGTAACTTTAACCAACAAACCTCCCTAAAATTTTGAAAACCTTTCTTAGCGAGCACCTAGGGCCCTAGAGGAAGCTACATATCAAATTACATTCCAATCCGTTTTGTAGGTTTAGAGAAATCGTGATTTAGTAATTTTGACCCCCCCCCCCAACCAAACCCCCTGTAAAAATTTGATGAAAATCTTTCTTAGTGAGCATCTATGGCCCTAGAGGAAGCTACATACCAAATTTCATTAAAATCCGTTTGGTAGTTTTCGAGAAATAATGATTTAGTAACTTTGGCCCCCCAAACCCCATTAAATCTTTTTTAAAAACCTTTCTTAGTGAGCACCTAAGGTCCTAGAGGAAGCTAAATACCAAATTACATTCCAATCCGTTTAGTATTTTTAGAGAAATCGTGATTTAGTAACTTTGACCCCCCCCCCCCCCCAAACCACCCTAAAATTTAGATTTTTTTTGAATACCTTTCATAGTGATCACCTATGGTCCGAGAGGAAGCTACATACCAAATTTCGTTCCAATCAATTCAGTGGTTTTTGAGAATTCGTGATCAGTGGGTCAGAGGATTTAGCTTTTATATAATATAGATAAAGGTAGCAGAGATAGGTCAGTCTTGTTGCCGTAACTGTGGTTTTAACAATCCTCATTTCTCATTGTCCATATGTAACACCTTCACTTCTACGCAAATTTCGTATTTCCTATGCTAGGAGCTGACCTTTTATTTTTTATATTTATAGCCTAAATTAGTAGAAATTACTTTATTTTTTATTTTTGAACCTTTCTACGTAATAATCACTAATATTCTAACGCGGTCGCACATGTGCGTCCATAGCATATAGGCTTAAAATTTTCGTGCGAAACAAGCAAAGCTCTGTGTATTGAAAATTCTCCCAATGCGGGGGGATTGTCATGCGAAGCATGCAATATATTGTGTATTGAAAATACTCCCAATACAGGGGTTGGTGTGCGAAGCACCAAATGCACTGTGTATTGAAAATACTCCCAATACGGGAGTTGGCGTGCGAAGCACGTAATGCGCTGTGTATTATAAATAATCCCAATATATTGGTTGGCGTGCAATGCACTGTGCGTAGGCCGCTTCTCATAGTGTTCAGTGTCAAGCTCACATGTGCGTCCTTAGCAGTGAACGTGTTAATCAGCCGAGCCCAGGTAAGGATTATAACGTACTAAAATCTACCATACATATTTATTTAAAGACAAAAATATACAATACTAGAGGGGCCCTCCCCTGCTCGCTTTTTAAATAAAATTAAATGTAAAAAATCTATATATATAAAAATGAATTGCTGTTCGTTAGTCTCGCTAAAACTCGAGAACGGCTGGACCGATTTGGCTATTTTTGGTCTTAAAATGTTTGTAGTAGTTCATAGAAGGTTTATACGTAAAGAAAAGTTTGAAAAGTTTCCCGAAAAAGTTTCAAATTTGGAAGAAACTGAACAGAATTTATTGTATGAACTCAAAACCATAGCTCACAAAAACAGCTGTTCGTATAAAAAGCTTATGTTTGTTTACATGTATTACCATAGCAACATTACTTAGCAAATTTATAATCACTTTAATACTCTTCAAAACCAACAGCTTTTTAAGGTTAGATTGAAAAAACTATAAACAAACACAAATAAAAATGCTTACAGAATTATAATTCAACTCAAACATTGGTTATTAAATATTTATATAGGCCTACTTAGAGATATGCTGCTTAAAATATTGTTTATATACAATATAGCATAACTATGAAATTTTTAATACTTTTCAAAACATATTTTCGCTATCAATAATAATAATAACAATCAAATTATTTGACACCATGCATAACCATAAACATGCACGAGTTTAAACATATTTTATTGAAAACAAACCATCTGAATTAAACTAAATGTCATTAAAATATCACATTCGTAGCTTTATTTAGATATATACTGTATATTGTATATTTAAATACTAAACAATATATATCTTATACTAATTAGACCTATACATTTAAAATTACAAACTTTATTTGAACCAGTTTGTTACATTCTAAATTAACGATGATGTTACAAAGTGATTCAAATATCTTTTCTACGACCCCCAGCTAATTTAAACCCTCGCTAAGAAAGGGTTAAATAAAAACTATAAATTAAAACGATATATTTAAAGCTTTATCATGTTAGATAGTAGTTTACAGGAATACAATTTTCAGTGCTTTCCTAAATAGCGAAGACTTTTTTCATGACCACAGTAGGATACGCACAGGTATTCAACGAACACATTAAAAAAGATTTACAATTACGTCAAAAAGACTGAAAATACCAACAACCACGGGCAACGCCGTACGGGTCAGCTAGTAAAATATAAAAATAAGAAAATTTATTTGTACAATAAAATAAATAATAAAAGGAAATATCTTCGTGCTTCCTAATCTTTTAACAGAGCTCGCTCGGTTCCCAAAATTATTCTCCAAACGTGTTTTAATCTGTTTCCAGCAATACGCTAACTTATAAGTCTGCTAATATAGCTTAAAGCGTCGCGAATGTTTAACCACTGCATTCTGTTGATTATCACTGCTTTGTAAATAGTTTCACATACTTGGAGTTAGCTGAACTTGTCTCCTCGAGTAATTATACAAACGGAAAGATTCAAACCGTAGCAATTAATTTATAAATCATTATGTAATTGCAATATAAATGAAAGTTAGTGATATAATATTAAATTATTACATCTCGGTCAGTTGGAATTACAGTCGGATATAAAGGGAAAACAGTATAAAAGGGAGTCGGTGTGTATGTTTCATGTTCATCCACTAACTAGAGCTGTGTATAGTCGTATAGGTTTGTTTGGAGATAATTCCTTGCAAAATAACAAAGTATGTGCACATTTAATTTAACTACATTGCAGGTCCTAAGGATTTATATGTACTAAACTTGCTATTAGTAGAGTGTGTAGATAATATAAATATAACTAGCTGACCCGTACGGCGTTGCCCGTGGTGGTTGGTATGTTCAGTCTTTTTAACGTATTTGTATTCTTTTTAAGTGTTCAGTCAGTGAGTGGTATTTGGCTTTTATATATATAGATCTTAAATAATAAAAGCACTATTGTCATAATAATAAAAGATCTGAAATTATGATTTAGTAACTTTGATCCCCCCAAACAGCTCCTAAAATTACGAAATTTTTCATACCCTCTTCTTAATCAGCACCTATGGCCCTAGAGGAAGCTACATACCAAATTTCATTGAAATCCGTTCTTTAGTTTTGAAGAAATCGTTTTTTAATAACTTTGATCCCCCCAACCCCCCATAAAATTTCGAAATTTTTCAAACCCTTTCTTAGCGAGCACCTATGGCCCTAGAGGAAGCTACATAAAAAATTAATTATTTGAAACCAATATATGTTTTGCATCACGATCAGTAAGTCGTAGGAAAATTGTAAATAGAAGCATAGGTTGAGTTGTACATCAAATTAAAGGTACATTCTATGAGAACACAATGCCGCAAATCAGACATTAAAAGGTCAAAACCTACACAAAATGGCGACCGTTTAAAGTTACAATATTGGGCTTTTTGAAAATGACTCAATTTTACTTATTGGCATTAGATTTAAAAGCAAAACTCCGACAATCCTCACTAGCGGTATGAATACTTGTTACGGATAGTGAGTTACTACATTCAGTGGGTACGGTCTACGAGGAGGATGAGGAACAATTTTTATTTTAAATTATTAATTTTTACATACATACCTTAATTCCTTGTACTGCTCGCATGTACACTAGACTGCTTAATTTTTACTACATTTAAAAAAAACAATTACCAATGAACTTTCGTAACAGCTTACCTTTTTTATAATAAATGCTCACACTGTTTTCCTTCTGCAGTTTGGCAGTGAGTTAGGCAGCTGCAGTAGCCACACATAACGCTCTGTAGCATCTCGGCAGGTATTTCTAGTGTGGATTGTCGGAATTTTGCTTTTTAAGCTAACGCCAATAAGTAAAATTAAGCCATTTAAAAAATATATTCAATATATTGTAACTTTAATATTAAAATTTGTTTATAACCTTATATGGTACGTCACAATCCTTGTTTGTTTGTTTTTATATTACCGGTTTCGACATTGCTATGATGTCATCGTCAGATATTAAAACACAGTCATAATAAATAAATACACGTAACACACATTATAAAAACACTTAAACAAAAACACTATACAAGTTTTTTTAAATTACACAGAAAATGTGATCACCATGCATGGTTCACTGTGGAAGTCAAGTGCACACTGCTAAAGAAGGTGGTCTCCACTCATAATGTTTGTCTTCCACGAGTCAACAAGATCCACTGATGTTTGCATAGATATAATTGTGTTGAATATGGTGCATTTGAACTATGGTGTATTTTATCATTTAAAAGAAGGTCCTGTTGTGATTTTGTGGTCTTATACATTTATAACTGCTCGACTGTGTTAAGGAGGTTGCCTTAATTACATTTATGTAAAATATTTTAATTACTGTGGAAGTTATCATAAGAGTGGTCCTCATCTATTAAATGTTTAGCGAAGTTTGACTTTTGTTCGGCAATTTTGCTGTTAGGAGTATGTTCTTTGAACCTTCTTGCGAATGTTCGTCCTGTTTGGCCAATATCAAATTTAGGACAGTTGGAGTAGGTTATTTTATATACACCTAAGTTTTCAAACTCGTTTTTGTCAATTTGTTTGTGCTTCAGAGCTTTCTTTAAACTTCCGCCATTTTGTGTAGGGTGAAACTTTTTAAGTGAGATATGAGGCGTTATCCTAAGATATAAATTTAACTTGATGTACAACTAGACCTATTTAAGGTTTTCTTCCTACTCCCGGCGGGCCGTCTTTCTAAAGGTGATACAAAAATAATAACTCCCCAAAAATTTTTTTTTTTTTTTGTTAGAGAAACGATGTACCAAGTTTTGTTGCATAATTTTCAATGGTTACACAAATATAACGCGGTTCATAAACTTTTCAGACACACCCTGTATATAGTTATAATTTACTACCTTTCGTTAACAAAATGTAGAACACCTTATGTAGCTTATTAAGTCTACAATAACTTACTTTCTAATATCTGTAATTTAATAACTGTTTAAAATATTATACTTTAATTATTACACTTAACTATATTTAGAGTTTATTTACTCATAAAAGAATTTTAAATGTAATAAAAGTTGAAGAATCTCCAAATTAAGATTACACCAATAAACTATTATTAAAATAAAATTTTCAAAAATAAATCACTTTAAATTATTATACTTACTTTTATGTTTACAAATGAGGCTTTACAAAAAAAATGGTTGTTCACTTGGTTTAGGAGAAATAAACTTTGACATAATGGTTTTATTTGTAACTAGGGGAGACCCCTGCGTGCTCCTCACGCCAACCCCCAATGGAACCTTCTAAAAACATATGTCATGTTTTATTTATAATAAAGGTGTAGGATTAATAATAACCTCAAAAATAAGATGGTAAATAACGTAAAATGTTGAAATTAAATTATTTCTTGTATTTTATAACAGCAGTTATAATAGTGGTTAAAAGAACCAGCAAGGCTCTGGTCTACACTTTAAAACCCTAACCTAAAAGCTAGAAATACAAAAATAAATGCTTCAGATTTTGAAATCAGCTGTTAATGGAAATATTGGAGCAAAAAGCTATATTGTCTGTTATTTTATTCAATTGGTTGCTATGGTAATACATTATGTTGGTTCATCAGTCTATGCCTAACCTAAGAATTTTTCCGACTAAATTTACAAATATTGAAATAAATGTGTTTTATTAAAATTAATTATAGACAAATTTTGCTCAGGGATAATGCAGTCTGTTATTAGAAAAATTTGTTTTCAATCGGTTCAGTAGTTCCAGAGATTACCCCCTACATACAAAAAGACAAACAAACAAAAAGACAAACTTTACCTCTTTATAATATTAGTATAGATTACCAACTGTTATTGTATGGATATGTAAATGTAATTTATAAGTAAGTTCAATTCCTGTTATAACCTCAATATTAAAACTTATTAACTAATATTCACTACAGCTTTATTTTTAAAATACTGGTAACTCAGACAAATATATGTAAATAAAACATAACATAATTACCGATGTGTATAGAAGGTTCCAACGGGGTTGGCGTTCGGAACAGGCACGGGTGTGAAATAAAGACAATGAGAACATCATATTAACACACAATGTTATTCTGCTGGTAATGCTTAGAAAATGTTGTTCTATTTTAATAATAAATTGTAAAAAACACATTTTAACTTAAATCTAGAAACTTTTATTCATTATTTATGTATTTTTACAGTAGTCATATAGTGCTGACACACAAAATATATCTGTTATATAGATAGATCAACTAAACAAGTCTGTTGAAATGTTATATTACAGACTTCCTTGTAAAAGCTTAATTGTTACATCCACTAGACGGAAGTACCGGAGGAAGATAAACATTCTGTTCAGATTTTCTCTTGTGTTTACACAGCTAATATTCTCCGAAACAAATTCTAACTTTAAAACCAATATTTATAGTTGAAATGCAACGACTAAATTCTCTCTGAACTTTGCTGCGTTACTTTAGTTATTGTTTCTAATAATACCGTTGTGATTTACTAATTAAATTTAATTAAGTTATCAATTATTGTTAATGTAAACTCTATAATAAAAATCCTAGTTCTTCACTTATCATAGTTTAGGTGAGCTGGAGTTACTTTTATAGACTGTAGTATTTTTTCTTATGTCAGATCTTGATTATTATTGATTCCGTTACCAATAAGTACATGTTTTTTGTTGAAATGCTGTATATTATTTCCTCCTAAAATATTAAATATATATACATACGAATAATAATCTAACTTGACCAGTAGGAACAAATTACTTCCAATAATCATAAAATAGCACAATTAGTTTGTAAAAAATTCATTTCAACAAAAAACGTATTTCAATGTCTTAGTCTCCAAAATTCTGAAAGTTTTCAGCTGCAACTAGAAATTATAAATACCTAAAAATACGAAACACGCCAATCTTCGATAGAGTCAAGTTTATAAATAGGCAAAAGAGATAATATAAATATGAATATGTAATTAAAAAAAAAAAATATTACCATATTAAATCAATACAATTATTTTTGTAATTAATACCTTTTAGTGAAAATTTGAATTGTGTTTTGTATGTAATTGTATCAAAATGATATGACAAATTTAAATTTTAAGTTTAATTCGTATACACATAAATTAATACAAATCAAAATATTGAATAAAAGAAGAAAAAACAAAGATTTTGTACTAACAGCTCACAAATCAACTCCTATAAAAGTGAATGTACGTCAGAACGTACATACATACGTGAGTGAGTAACATATAGTATAACACATAATTACACCCATCCTCTTTAAAAAAAAAAAAAGTGTAGATTATACATTGGGGTTATGTTTACAAATTCAAACATTATAATTTCTTGTGATGTTGATTTTTTAAATATGAGTTATAGAAGTAATGTATGCTATAATACGTTATAATATTTTCTTTGAGATTATCTATATATATAAACGCGAAATACCACTCACTCACTCACTCATTGACCCACTCATCACTATTTCTCAAAAACTACCGAACGGATTGAAATGAAATTTGGTATGTGCTTCCTCTAAGGCCATAGGTGCTCACTAAAAAAGGATTTTAAAAAATTGGAAATTTTAGGGGGGTTTGGGGGTAAAAATTACTAAATCACGATTTCTCCAAAATTACCGAACAGATTGGAATGAAATTTGGTATGTAGCTTCCTGTAGGGCCATAGGCGCTCGCTAAGAAAAGGTTTCAAAAAATTGGAAATTTTATTGGGGATTTGGGTGGATTAAAGTTATTAAATAACGATTTCTTCAAAACTACCGAACGGATTGGAGTGAAATTTGGTATGTAGCTTCCTCTAGGGCCATAGGTACTCATTATGAAAGGGTATGAAAAATTTCGAATTTTAGGAGGGGTTTGGTGGGATGAAAGTTACTAAAATCATAATTTCAGATATTTCATTATTATGTCAATAGTGCTTCTATTATTTAAGATCTATATATGTAAAAGCCAAATACCGCTCACTGACTGAACACTTAAAAAGAATAGAATTACGTAAAAAGACTGAAAATACCAACCACAACGGGCAACGCCGTACTGGTCAGCTAGTAAACTGTATATAAATACAATCTTTTATCAACAAATATTCGTTTATTCCAATTTAAAGAAGAGATTTCTAATTGTTTAACTTCGGAAACATGTATCTTCGTATAACATAATATAAACATATTCGATTACTAATTTTCTTCACTATAATATTAATACATTCTAAATCATTTCATCTATTAATATGAAATAAAAAACAATTAAAAGATAATATTTGTATCTTTCTTTAAATATATAATAACGTATATAAATACAAAATTTTAACAAATAGGCCTACAATTGTTTAATCTTTATAATAATTGTACTCATTTACCGTGTTATAAATTCCCGTCAGCATAGTTAGGTAGGCCTAGATAAACTCTGTTGTTTTTAAATAGTATTTTGTATAAATAATGTATTTCTGATGAGTATCTAATTAATCTGCCTGTGATTTTTCATGGGGGCTTACTAGTTAATAATAAAAATCCAAAGTTTTTACTATAAATTGTGTGTATAAATAATTTAGTCTAAAATCAATCAATATTTGAAGAATATAATACTAAAACCATTTATAAAATAGCTTAATAAATATAAATCATTATGTACGTAACTAAATAATGTTCAATAAACAATAAATTTTGTACATGTAATTAAAATGTATTCTTTATTACACAACATATAGGGAAGACAATACTGTACGTTGGAGCTATAGCACAGATATTATACAGACTGAATCGGGTTATATTTGTTTTAACCATTGCGGACTAAGCAACAAAACTTGGTAAATCGTTTTCTCTAAAAAAGATTAAACAATTACAATTTGTAAGTAACTTTTATGTTTCGGCCCGCAGTGAGTCGAAGGAAAATCTTAAATATGACCATAGGTCGAGTTGTACATGAAATTAAATTAAAAACTAATAATAACAATACACTAATCCTCACACACGTACGTTTAATGATCAAACGCGTTTCAAAGACAAAGTCGTCATCCTCAGTGACGCACGAGCTACAACATTGCGACATCACCGTCTTCCTAAGCTGATGCAAAAATTATAATTCCTTAAAAAAATAGTATTTTTGGTAGAGAAACGATGCACCAAGTTGTGTTGTGTAATCTGCAAAAATATAATGCAGTTCAAATATTTTTAGATGCAATGTAAATATATATTTCATATTTATACAACAATTATTTTTACAAAATAATGTTATACAATTGATAATATATTGCATATATGGTTAGAAAAAGGAAAGTTTTTTTTTTAAGGAAAGAATTAAAAGAAATATCAAAGTTTAAAGATAAGCCTGGTTAGTATCATGTTAACTAAATAGTTTCAGAACATATTATATTATATACCATGCGTCTTGCTTGTAATTCATAAAGCTATACTCTGTAATTTAAATGTACTTTGCTGAAGCAAGGCTATTTTATCAGATCTTACCAACTAGAGCTCATAGTGTAATTTACTGCTTTGCAGACGTTGCAGATTGTTAATAATTAAGGCTAAACAGTACAAAAAAAGTTGTGTTTTTAGCCCAATAGATAGCAGCACTGTCGTGGCCAAATTAATTTTACTGATTACTCATTTATTTTTTATCCGATTTGAAAAAATAAAACTGTTTTGTAATCAGTATAAAGTTGTTAAAGGCGCTATGCTTTCTAATTTTCGAAAACATTTCTTAATAAATTTTTACAATGAATAACTTTTAAAATAAGTCAAAATTTGACTAAAACAGGTAGTCATTTTTAGGGCAAATTTTTTTGAATAATTTTAAAGTTTATTTCAAACAAATCGGTTGAACGGTTTTGTCAGAAACGCGTTTTTAGTTCCAACGTTGTGTCACTCGTTGAACAGGTAACTGACACGCGCACGCACTGACGCGACGCGACGTAGCGCCTTCTCTCTCTCTCTGTCTCTCTCCTCACAGGCACATACAACCCATCCTCGCGGCTCGCAGCTCCCAGCTCTCAAACAACACACAGCCCAAGACGTTTATGATCCGTTTACGTTTTTGTACGAAATGATGAAAACGAACAAATAAAGAAATGTAATTCAAATGCTCACCAATAGTTAAAGAGTGTATCTCCTCTGTTGATGTAAACATATTTATGTAGTCAATTTCATCTAACTTATGTTTAATTTAATTATAAGGTGTGTTAAACGTTTTTAATCTGTGTATTTAATTTAACGTGTCTACAACTGTTTAAAATTAATTAATTAAAATGAATTAATCCTGGGATCGAGACAAATAAATTTCACAATACAAAACTTGGTCTACTGTACTTTGTCGTCTGACTGTCTGTATGTGTTTTTTTTACAAAATAATTCATATCTACCGAACGGATTGACCGATTGAGTTCAAACTTGACATGAAGTTGACCTAGCAATGATCTATTTAAAATAAATAATGCGTTTTAAAATGGCGACTGTTTCAAAATTTCAAACCCAAATTACCCGAAAACGGTACATTTTAACAAAAAAAATGTCAAGACATCTTTTTTATAGCCCTTTTGATTTATCATCGGATAGTGTTACTGTAAAAACAATCGGATGACGGATAATAGTTATGTTAAAGAGCCGATACAGAATAAAAAGGACTACAAAAAAGATGACTTGAAACTTTTTATAAAAATTTATGGTTTTTGGTAATTCAGGTTTGCAATTTTTTAACAGTCACCATTTTAAAACGCATTAATGGATATAATCGCTTATTTTACTTAAAATATATCATTGTTAGGTAAACTTTATGTCAAGTTTTAAGTCAATCGGTCAAACCGTTCTCTAGATACAAATTATTTAGTGAAAAAACAAAATGGCCGCTATGGAGAAAACCAGGGCTCTATAACAAGTCCTAAACCGTTTCTTTGATCTCGGCACTGTGCCGCCAGTTTCACTCTGACGTCACCATTGCTGATACACAAATGCTCAGCATTTGCTCAAACGACTGTGTTGTTACAAATTTCAATTTTAGTTAGAAAATTATAAATTGTTTCTTTTAAACATAGAACTTGTGAACATTTAATTTAGCAACAACATTCTTTTTCCAATATTTACTAAATTTAAATAACCATATATAGGATGGCTGTAACATAACTTGCACCCCTTTCACCTTGGTTATTTGTTAAGATAGCTAAAATCGGGTTGCGGCAAAATTCGTTGCAGTGAGGAGCTGCTTAAGAAACATAATATTGTTTAATTTTGGTCGAAAGGGGTTGGCGGGTTGTGGTTTAACTCAAAATTGTCAAATGGGACCAATAGTCGTGCGATACAACACTGCAAAGGTAATGTTGAGGCAAGAATTTTGACTTGAAGAACATTATTTACCCCCCCCCCCCCATCAATACCGCAGCCATTTTATGATACAGATAGTGTCAAGTAGCGCGAAGCATCACTTGAGCATGCGCTGTAACGTCTTACCCTCTCCTACTCGACTGCGAGTCTTCAGTACAGTCACCACCAAAAAGTGTTTTTATACAATCAACACGACTACATAGCAGACATGAATTAGGTAGGGCAGGCGGCTCTGACTGTACTCCGCCGCGAGAGGGGAAATGTGGTGGGAACCGGCGTAGGAGACTTGCACACTCCCCTCTTCGTGCTCCATCCTAATTGGCGCTACCTGTATTACATTATTTAAAAATTTATTGAATATTAGTAGTTAATTTCAATTTGTAATGTTAATTTCAATAACTTATTGAATTAATTATTGTTATTTAATTCAACCTAATTACTAACAGAACTTTTGTTTAATAATGTATCATAAAATGGCTGCGGTACTAAGCAGCCAGCCCCTCACTGCAACGAATATTGCTGCAAACCGCATTTGGCTATCTTAACAAATAACCAAGAAAAAGTGGGGGGGGGGGGGTGCAAGTTATTTTACAGTCTCTCTGTGTATTTAGATCGTTGTTGATTGTTTTAAAATAAATAGAAATTTCAAGTTTACAGCATTTAATTAAAACAAATTTGGATGTACATAACTGTACCTGGTATGTTTACAATTGTGTATGCAATGTTATCGTGCATGTATTTTGTGTATAATCGACTTGCAATGTGTTTGTACATAAAGGTTGGTATATAATGCACAACGACGTCGGTTTTGGTAAATATCTTTTATACTTTATTTATACTTTTCCCTTTATAGTTATACGCAATTTTTGTGTTTACGCTTTTTGGTAGTCCTACCTTTTTGAGTTCGTCATTTTAATTTTGATGTACGTACAGAAGTTATCTTTCAAATTGGTTGCACTGATGTCTTTTTTATACACGATGTCCTAAGGTTTATTTGATTCCTCGTATTTTAAAGCAATGTATTTTGTTAAGTTTGAGGTATTAGAGTAACCCATTTTTTGCGCTCTACTAAGAATGGAAAATACAGTTTTTTTTTCAAAGTTAAGAGTTATTTTGCAAAAAAAGATCGAACCACGAACGATGAGTGCACAAGAGAGAAAACTTTGATTATGTACGACATAGATACCCAAAACGTACCAAAAACACAGAACTACATGCTTTTTTGTCAGGTAAAATATACCTAGCCCCTGGGCAATGTAGGTAACCTACAAAAAATAGTTCTTATACTTTACTACATGCCTTTATTTGCATTTAAATTTGAATGAAAATGTACTTCCGTATGGATTGGATTTTGTTCTTTTTTGAATAACCTGGCAATGCAGATAAATTGTTAAACTCCTGCCCATTTCAACACTTTCAACACTAAATCAAGGGATAATAAGTCACACAGAGAACTTCAGCTGAAGCAAATGGCTTATAGGATTTTACGGTTGTAATTTATGTTCTTAATCGTTAAAGGTTATTCATTGTTAACAAAAATTATTTACATGCAAGGAAGCAGCAATATTTGTTCTGTTTTTGATTTTATTTTGGTTACAAAAAATATTAAAAATTTTGTACCGTAATTTATCAATACAATGTATTATATTTATAATATCTATACTAAAATTTGTTTGTTTGTATGTAGGGGGTAATCTATGGAACTACTGAACCGATTGAAGAACTAGTTTTGCTAATAAAAAGTTACACTATCCCTGAGTAACAAAGGTGATAATTTATTTTGATAAAAACATTTTTATTTCAATATTTGTACATTTAGTCGGAAAAAATTCTTAAGTCAGGCCTAGACTGATGAACCAACACGTGTATTTACATTTATTACCATAACAACCAATGAATAATATAACAGATAAAACAGCTGTTTGCTCCAATATTTCCATTAACAGCTGATTTTAACTTTGAAGCATTTATTTGTATTTCTAACCTTTAGATTAGGTTTTTATTAAAGGGTAGACCTGAGCCTTGCTGTTTCTTTTAACTTTTATTATAGCTGCTGTTATAAAATATCCGAAATAATTTGATTTTTACATTTCACATTATTTACCATCTTAGCTTTGGGGTTATTATTAATCCTACACCTTTATTTTGTATAAAAAAAAAAACGTAATTATGTGTGTAGAAGGCTCCAACGGGGTTTTCGATGTATTGCACATCCATATCTTCAACTGATTAAAAATGGCAGCCAAAAAACCGACAAAATCTTGTTTTCCGATTTTGCTTCATTTTGCTGTACTGTTTTTTTTTAAATTATATATTATTATTATTATTTTTGGATTCAAAATTAAATAAGCTTTTTAACGATATGCCACACAACGATATTTGGGAGTACGATGAACAAATTTTGTCCGGAGCTTCAAGAGCTCCAGAGCATTAAACTACTCTCTTACCCCGACGCGCACACACACACTCACACGCGCAGCCCGCTCTACCTGCCGTACCTCTTGTTTTGATGTCTCACATACTAGTCTGCAAAACTGATAATTTTATATTTTTTTATTTTGATTAAACATTTTTGTAATTTTTGAATTTTGTATTTTATTTAATGAAAATAGAGTCCAAACACGAAATGACTACGACATTCCTTACTGTATCTTAGGAATAAAGGGGTCAAACAAATGATCAACTCGACTTTGCAATATCAGTTTTTTAGACTTTATTTTAATACACACTTTTATTACTGCCCTAAGTTCCAAAAATCATTGAGAGGCAGATCTGCCAAAAAATGGTACCTTATATGCAACACAATATATTAATATATACAACGTTTTGTTAACTTATTTTCAAAATTAAAAAACAAAGGCACTTTAAGAACAACCTGTATATTTTGTGTACGAATATTTGTTGATAAAACACAATGGACTTATAATACTGTATAGCTTGTGAGATAGTTTGAAAATTATTACATTCCTCAAAAGCACATACAATATGTGAGTCTACTTGTTACAATCGATATTGTTTGCTTTATTTGTATTTGAAATTAAGTTTAACAAAAACAGCTTTTCTTAAAAGCACTTTTATATAAACCATTTACTGTTTTAACTTATAAAACACGTAGGACTTAAAACTATAACACTATTGTGTGCTACTACCATCATTTTTAATATTCATACTGCCGTGTGTTTTTTAAGTCAATACTGGTGGTCAATTTAAAACGTGGCGTATGACCTCAGGAAATGCCCCACGGACCAGACCACTAGTACCTCATGTTTGTTGGGTCGCTTCTTCCGAAAATCGGAGTCCTGCGGCTCTAAGAACCCGGCGCCACACCTAAAAATGCAAAAAAAAAACCTTTTTAGGTTCTTTTTTCACAACATCGTTTATGAAACCTCCAAATAACGCTATGGAATGCACACATTATGATTCAAATTTAGAAATTTAGTAGCCCCATAGAAACCTACCAAGAAATGCACCACAAGGGTTTGCCGTACGGGGCGAAACCATCCTTAATTTGACGAAAAATTAGGAAATGACGGAAAATAATATGTTTCCTCTAATTTTTGGTTTGAGGTAAAATGAACGGATTCGTGAGAATATCTGAAATAGTTTTCAACCCCTTACGGGTGCAAACTAAACAGAAATTGCGTTCAGGTTCAGGGAAAACAGATAAAATGAGCTGAAATGAAAGCCTATTTTCTTTCTCGTTATTTCTGACGAACATCTTTGGAGAGCAATAGTAGAACATTTTTTCATCCCCTTGGAAGTGAAACCACCCCTGAATGTATAACAAATCGAAAGGTGTCGCCGGGATTTTAGAGCCACATGAAACAGTTTTTCAGAATCAGTGACCCAAAAAACACACAGTACAAGTGGTCTGATCCGTGGGGCATTTTCCGCCTATATCCAGCGTTTGAAATAGACTATGGCTCAGTTTAACTACTAAAACCTATTTCACATCGGTGGTCACAATGACACAGACAAAATAAAAAAATTGCAAAATTCTAAGTCTTTTAAAAACAGCCTCAGACAACTTCCGTTGTCTGGATCATTTTATTCTGTCGATGAGTTTATGCACCAGGATTTTGTGGAGTAATACATGACTTACTGAGGCAGTCATCATCACACTTCTGTAGATGTCATTTTATAAGTTAGAGTTAAAAATTACTTATTTATTAAATACAAAATCAAATTTTATGTGAGACTGCTTCAGTCATTGCCGTGACCTTGCTATTTTTAATCTAAGTGTCTATTTTCACGTTATTTAGTTTTTTTAAATAAGCTATTTATTTGGTATATGTTTTAGTGGTATATGGAGTTCTGTGAAATTTCTTTATTTTATTATTCAGATTATATCATATTATTCAGATTTTGTGACGTATCTTATGCAATTGTATTGTTTACAAGATAAATAAAATTAAATGAAATGAAATACAGTCTTTTTTACTAATCGATGATGTTCAATTTATACTAGATCTTATATATTTTAGATTTTCTAACTGCTAGTTACTTCCCAAACAGCTATTCATGGTCTGATACCACTAGCACGCAAAGTAAATTTAAGAGAAAGGTAATTGCTTCTGTCACGAATACAACCAATAATTATCCTAGGCTTAGACAACAGTTAGAATCTATTAGTTGTTTGTTAAAGGTATTGATTAAACACAATTTGTGTTTTGTATGTTGCGAGTAATATTTTATAATGTAAACTTGTATTTTATATTATATATATACCAGTGTCATATTACGTTACAATAAGTTACCCTACCTTTTCCCCTACAAACAGCCGAAGAAAATAGCTTTAATTAAAGTGGTCAAACTGCAGGAATTAAAAAATGAAATACAATTTAATACAAGATGAAATGATGGAACACTTTTCCTAGATTTCGGCTCGTGCTTTTTTTTTAAATAATTGTCAAAATAGGGTTTTAAGTACCCAAAAACATATATAAAACGATACCCCACACTGTGTTTTAAAAATGTTGACCCCAAAAACGCGTCCCCGACGCGCTACGACTCTTTATCTGTCAAAATCGGTTTTCCCGTACTAAAACAAACATATAAAACGATACCCCACACTAAACTTTAAAATTTTTCAACCAAAAACGAGACCCCCGACGCGCTATGACTCATGTTAGAAAGCTTTAGATTCTCCGCAGTAAAATTACGAAGATTTTGGCTCCACCAGAAGTTTTCTACGACGTCTGTGAGTGCATAACTGCACATATCATGTTAACAGACAGGCACACACACAAAAATTAACGCATGATTCCAATACTTTGTCATTTTAAGGGTCTGCTGTAGTGGAGGCTATCTTGGAATTTTAAACACAATAGCAATGTTAAATTTCAACCATTTATTACGTTTATTTTTTAACATAAAATTGTTTGCAGGGTCTAGTTTTAAGCACAGTCACAATACGCATCCGTTTTGCATTTCAAATTTTTTCAATTATTTTTTCATTTGTCACGTAATTGATATTTTTGAAGTACCAAGTTTGAACTTTTTTTTTTTACACAATGACACATTTATAACTAAAAGTGAAACGCAAGCCGTATACTCAATTTTATAAACTAGTAGTTCTGTGAACAGTAGACCTCGCTCGTTGAAATAACAAATGTGGTTTTGAGCTTAGGTTAAAAATAGTGTGCCTGTAAGGAAGTAAGCACAAGGTTTAGCCAGTGAAACATTATTTACAATTCCCGCGATTCCGGGATTTCTAGTTCTCGTTTTTATTTCTTTTCTTGAGCTTTAACTGCTAAAGATTTTCTTTTAAAGGCATTGCGTTTTATTTAGGTTAATAATGCTAAAAATATCGCGTTATAGAGGGGCAACATACAATTAAATATTTACATACTTAAATAACTCAAACTTAACAATGTATCATAAGTTAAGTTAAGTTCCATATCATATTCCAATATTAGAAATAATGGAAACAAACGATGTTAAAACGTCGTAATAGTAATCTCAACCCATGTACCAACACTTCCCACGGCAATGACTACATCATTGTCCCACGGTGTCCTACGGTCATTTTTTGTATGTCCTTTATCGCCGCGAGGTTTCATTTGTTTCATCTCATTTTGTAATTCAAGTAAAGCTAAGTCAAATACTTTTATGAAATTTACAATGATAATTTACAGGTATACAGTTAAATTCTTTGATTTATCCTCTACACTTTCTTATAATAATATGTAATTTTTGGGCAAATGATATATTCCTAAATTACTATTCAAAACAGGCCTAGTTTTGTTAGCAGTCTTGTAGTAGGAACATAAAAACTGGTGTTTTTAAAATAAGAAATTTGAAATTGATAAATATTTTTATACAATTCTATTTAGAACTAAATTACGACACTTTTTTTACATTTATGAAAAAAAATACAATAATTTTTACTACTTTTTATGTAGGCCTAAAGTTAAACATTTTCCTTTCGTTATTTTTTTGTGCACTCAATTACAAAAGATAGATTCTTAAAATGGTTTGAAATGAGGCAATACCAAACCGCTCAGCTGCAAGAAATTGCACGATTTAGATACGGCTATAGAGAGAAGCGCTTGCGTTTCCTGTTGCTTTCTCGTTTATTGGAGCAGACCCTTAATGCGAGCCGAAGTAATAAACGAAAAAAGCACTACGATACGATTTGATAATCAGTCAAATAGGACAATTTCTGCAGGCCAAGGGCCTCAAAAAAACTGCTGCACACAATCAATGAAGCATTTAGGCAGAAATATCTTCCACTTCAGAGAAAGGTTGCAAAGGCTGTAATGACATTAAACGAGACCAATTTAATTGTTACCGATAATCACTAAGCTGCGGATCGAGAGGTTGCTGTAACTTTTAATTGAGGATCTTATCAATCAGCATCAAATTTGGTTTATACCAAAATATTCAACCATTGCTCAGGTTCAAAGGATTACAAACATAATTGAAAATAGGAAAACCTGTGGACGGTGTTGGACGGTGTTATGGCATAGAATCCTTTGATAAGTTATGGCATAGAAAAACTTCAAAGTTATCTACCAGATCAATTCTATAAAATACTAAAGTAGTATGTTCCTGGTAGCCATTTTCGGATGAAATAGGAAGAGCAGTACTCTAGACTGCAGAAAATTGCAGCTGGAGTTCCTCATGGAAATGTGTTTGGTCCAGTATTGTTCCTACTATATACAAAAGATCGTACCGCAATAACTAAATTCGCTGATGACAAGCAATACTTGTGCCTGGTAATACAACTTACATAAGAAGAGGTAACGAACAAACTTCAAGGATTGTCTAACGATATAAGCAAATGGACTACAAAATGTTGTATTAGGTTAAACGAAGCAAAATCAACCCACGTAAACTTTACGAATCTAAAGATTTAACGCCATGTACCGGTCGTAATCAATACATTTCCAATTCCATATGCAAACACTGATAATTAATTTTGAGTGATAGCTTAATTATTGGGAGTAACCAATGGGTTATATTCCTCAGCATGTTTCCTGTATAATATGTACCCTACATTTCTTTATGAGTAACTAAACTCAGATTTAATATCTAATAAATAAAAAAACTTATAAATAAATAAGTTACAAATTAAATTGAACGCAACAAAAGACATACAAATACTTACAGTAAACCATTTCAAAATCCTAAAATGGTTAATCTCGGGAACAATATGATGTATAGCACAGATTCCAATTTGAGAATAGTCCGTTCCCTAAGTGAGAATTGGAGGGGAAACAAGCAGATGTATCTTCTAATGTTTAACACACTTAACAAATAAAAAAATGTATACAGTTTAAAAAGTCTGTATCCATATTATGCAAATAATATAAAAATAATCAAAATCAATTTTGTAAGTCTATACTAATATTATAAAAAAGTAAAATTTGTTTGTATGTAGAGGGAAATCTCTGGCACTACTGAACCGATTGAGAAAATAGTTTTACTAATAAAACGATACACTATCTCTGAGTAACATACGTTATAATTCATTTCCATAAAAACATTTTTTATTTCAATATTTGTAAATTTAGTCGGAAAAAATCTTAGGTTAGGCCCAAACTGATGAACCAACACATGTATTTTCATTTATTACCATCGCAACCAATTGAATAAAATAACAGATAAAACAGCAGTTTGCACCAATATTTCCATTAACAGCTGGTTTCAAACTTTGAAGCAATTATTTGTATTTCTAACTTTTATTAAATTGTTTTATTAAACCGTACACCTGATCCTGGCTGGTCCTTTTAACCTTTATTATAACTGTTGTTATGAAATATAAGAAATAATTTGATTTGAACATTTAACATTATTTACCATCTTATCTGTGTGGCTATTATTAATCCTACAACTTTATTATGAAGAAAACAACATGATTATGTGTGCAGAAGGTTCCAGCGGGGTTGGCGTGCGGAGCACGCAGGGGTTTTGCCTAGTATGTTATAATTTTAAATAGAATTGCATTTAATATTATGTTCATGTAAACTCGTACTAAAATACCTAGCCTACCTTTGATGTCAATATAAAAACGAGAAACTTTAACCTTCTCGCACGCAACCCATACAAAGCTGTCCTGCGTGCTCGGCATACATATCAGAGTGATGGTTCACTTTACCTTAACTTTACTGCCATGTCCTTTTTTTGTAAGTAGGTTCTATTTGAATTCCTTTTATTTTGCACTAACTGTTATTGCTTTGTGTTGTCTAATAACCCATTTGCTAGATGAACAAAGTTCTGACTTACAACATATGTTTATAGAAATTTGGAACGAAATTGTTCTATTTGGTTGCTATAGGTTGCCATGTACAGATAGAACTTGGTTACTATTTTAAACTGTGAAGCACCTACCTCAAAGAATGACACGGTTGTATCTGGCCTGGTAGAATCATTTCTTTCTATCTTTTTAAAAATATTTTAAATCACGGAGATGGACAAGGTTTTAACTGCAGTAGATATGGAACCTTGTCTTCTACAAATTTTAAATTTTTGTTAAAGACAAGGTTCTAACTGTAAAAAATCAATACTAATATCGAACTAATTATCCAATATTAAAAAATATATATCCACATTTACAATGCAATCACTATATCAACTCTAAAATTTCAAGTTTATAGGAAAACAAATGTAAGAACAATAAAAAAAACTTCAAACTCTTTTTTCTTAAAACTAGGGTCTGGTCAGTTAAAACCTTGTCATTCTAACCTAACGTAGTTAGTTCAATTTGAATAAGAGGTTTCATTACAACATATTTTGACATTACAAAATGCATGCGTATTTTGAACAACATTAGATCCAACCAGTTGGCTTACATATAGGTTGAGGCGAATTGTAGTGGAAATTAAAACATTCAAAGTAATCTCTCTATACATAAACACTAGAGGAAACCCCTGCGTGCTCCGCACGCCAACCCCGTCGGAACCTTCCATACACATAATCATGTTATGTTTTCTTTATAATAAGGGTGTAGGATTAACAATAACCCCAAAGCTAAGGTGGTAAATAACGCTAAATGTTCAAATCAAATTATTTCGTATATTTTATAACAGCGGTTATGATAAAGGTTAAAATAACCAGCAAGGCTCTGGTCTACACTTTAATAAAAAAAAACCCTAACCTAAAAGTTAGAAATACAAATAATTGCTTCATTAGTTTTAAAACAGCTGTTAATGGAAATATTAGAGCAAAGAGCTGTTTTATGTTATTTTTTCAATTGGTTGCTAAATGTGAATACACGTGCTGGTTCATCAGTCTAGGCCTACCTAAGATTTGTTCCGACTAAATTTACAAATATTGAAATAAATGTGTTTTTATCAAAATTAATTATAGAAAAATGTTGCTCAGGGGTAATGTAGTCTTGTATTAGCAAAATTAGTTTTTCAATCGGTTCAATAGGTTCCAGAGATTACCCCCTACATACAAACAAACAAACAAAAATATTTTACCTATTTAAATTATTAGTATAGGTTGAATGTTTGTATCTTTCTCCTCTATAGACTCTAATACTATTCCACCAATTTCACTAAAACTTTCACAGTTTATTCATATCATTGCCAGGAGTGTTTAAACGTTACAATTACTACAGTCTAAGGGGTTGAAATGGTGTTACCACCCCTATACAATAAATATAAATTAAATTAACGTCCTACAATCTGTAAAACTAAAATTAAGTAATATTATTTTTAACGTATATACAAAAATATTTGCAATTTGATTACTTAAGTCAAGGGGATGAAATGGAATAACTAAAAAAAATAAACTAAAATTAAATAGTAATCCAAGCACTTAGTTTTTCTATGTTCTCAAAAACTACTCAAATAATTTCACTAAAATTTCACAGTTTTCACATATTAGTAGCTTACTGGGATTTTTTTATGTAACACGGTCACTGCAAAAAAATATATTTAAATGTGGTAGCTACTCCTATACAATAAAAATTAATTTTACTAAATTCCTACAAACTATAAAGCTAAAAGTATTTTCTACTATTCTTAATTGATATAAAGTATAAGTTCAATTCGTTTATGTAAGTCAAAGGGATGAAATGGGTTACTACCCTTAAAATTGAATCTAGCAATAACGAAGCATTGCTGGGTGTACTAGTTTAATTATAAAAAGACTTAATAAATCTACAAGATAGTTTGTATATTTTATCTAGTATTATGACCAACCTAATATTAATACATGTTATCATCGAAAACTTTAAGTTATTTTTATAAGTAGAAAGGTATATATTTATTATTTACGTATAATCACACTCGTATTGTTAAACATATAATATATATTATTATCACAGTATTCCTTGTATATTCAGTAGATATTTTTTAAATTACCATTTATTGTTTGCTTAGTTTGCAAGAAATTAACAAATATACACTTGACTATTTTGTATTATTCTAAACAACGCTTATACTTATATAGGCCTACTTATAAGGAAAACTATAAAGTCAGTTGTTCATAAGGATAACTCTTAACGTATGTCTGATGTGAAATTATGCAAAACATAATATCAAAACATCAATATTGGATACTATCCCTCCTTTTACCAATGAGAGGATACAAAATGTACACACTTTTTAAAAATGAACTTCAAATTTAATTTATATTTAGTTGACAATTATGAAATAACTATTTATTGTTTCTTATAAGCTATTTTAAATGGTGACAAAAATAATTGCGAAATTATTATTATTTTCTTTGTCAGAAGCCTAAAACAGTGCTGTGAACACTTTTGTCCTCCCTTGGTAAACAATGCAACTGATTTTTTTCAAGTATATAACATTTTTTATTTTTATATCAAGCCTTTTTGATTTTACGGAACCCAAGTCTAATACGGCCACAGTTACTTTACAATCGTATATAGTAAAGGGTAAGCCTAAAAGAAACCCAATTTTACCAATTAATACATACAAATAAGACGAACAGTTTAAATGGGTAGGATTCAGACCAGGAAAGTAGGTATAGAAGTGAACTAGCGCCGTCAGTCGCTGGGAGCTCTCAGTGCGCGTTTTGCCGGCCGAGGTTGGGACAAGGATGGAAATAGGAGGAGAGACAGAGAGGTCCGACTGTCAATGTGACCGTGACCGTCGAATCCTAGCGGCCGATGGGGCAAACACACTGACTTGCTTTCCTGGTCTAAATTTTTAACAAGGTCACTTTTCATCTTTTTGATATTACTATCAACCCAACATCAAGATGATGTTGTGGATCATGACATAAATGGTAACCACAAATCGGACATACATTTGTTTTACAATTCAAAGATACTATTGATCATAGAATGTACAGTACCATACGATATATTGACAGATGGCCCCTATCCGTGTTCTATACGATCATTGATATTGCATGTCTACACGCATTTTCTTTATACGTTGTGAAAAGCTGTCGCCGAATATTGTTTTTTCAAGAATTGGGCATGAAACGTATTCGACCTAATATTGAAGCCGGGCTACAAATCTTCAAGGGTTTCCAAATATTGTTGTGGTTTCTATGGAAAACTTTCTGGAAAGAAAATTAAAAGGTCCACATAACATACTTCTGGAAAAGGAAGATGTCATATCTGCTGCTCTGAATTTTACAGTGAAAATAGAAGAAAACTGAGTAAAACAAAGATTGTCTTTTGCTCCTGTTATACATGTGTATGTGGTAAACACAATAAAGAAGCTAACTTGTGTTTTTAATGTAAGGTCTCTCAAAAAATCATAAATAGTGTAAAGTACTTATTTTAGATGTTTATATTATTGCAGTGCAAACTTTTATATAGGCGCACCACGTTCAAAAAAATGTTTACACATTTGTGTATAGTAGAGTATACAGTTTTCTTGTTGCTAGGGGTGAAACGGATTTTACCGTCACGCGTTTTACTAGGCATTTTGTGAAACGCTCCTAAAGTGAAACACTCCTAATGTGAAACGCTCTATTCCATCTGTTTGAAAATGTTTTGGTCTGCCCGAGATTCGAACCAACAGAGTCTATCACCAAAAAACAGCTCCTTAACCGGTTAGGTCACGATCGCATTGCAAATTTGGTATATTTGAGT
Organism: Philaenus spumarius; assembly: GCA_018207615.1. NCBI lineage: Eukaryota > Metazoa > Arthropoda > Insecta > Hemiptera > Aphrophoridae > Philaenus > Philaenus spumarius. The sequence goes on along the minus strand of JAGFPH010004662.1, from coordinate 87,282 downwards.
TAGGTATATAAGTGTAACAGATTGGCCTACATCATAGGCTTAATCTGTCAATGCTACACACCAAATTTAATTCCAATCCGATTAGTGGTTTTTGAGATTTCGTGATAATTGAGTCAGTGAGTGGTATTTGGATTTTATATATTATATATACTAGCTGACCCGTACGGCGTTGCCCGTGGTGGTTGGTATTTTCAGTCTTTTTAACGTATTGTTGTATTCTTTTTAAGTGTTCAGTCAGTCAGTGGTATTTGGCTTTTATAATATATAGATCTTAAATAATAAAAGCACTATTGTTATAATAATAAAAGATCTGAAATTATGATTTTAGTAACTTTGATCCCCCCAAACCCCTCCTAAAATTTCGAAAATTTTCATACCCTTCCTTAGTGAGCGCCTATGGCCCTAGAGGAATTTACATAACCAAATTTCATTCCAATCTGTTAGGTAATTTTGGAGAAATCGTGATTTAGTAATTTTTACCCCCCAAACCCCCCTAAAATTTCCAATGTATATTTTAATAAGTAATGCCTCTGAAATGGACAGTGTACTTCCTCATTACGTAATATGTGTTGAAAATAAACATTGTGATTCCTCATTTCGTAATTTGTTTTAAAAAGTTTACACTTATCCCGTGTGGTCTTAAGCACACAATCTTTTCTGAATTCTTTCTTTAAGTTAAACAAGTAATATATATTGTTTGATTTTTTCATCAATAAATGTAATATATGTGGTTATTCACTGTTTACCAAATAAAGCTATAGGTTTTCAGTTCTTCGAATCATTAATATGTTATTGTACCACTAACTCAATACTACACATTTTACTTATTTAATATTTGTCTTGTTTGTGTAAAACCATACTTCAGTTTAAATTCCGTTACATATAATTTACTTAAAACATGTTCATTGTAAGTAAAATTAAAAAAAAAACTTTTAGATTTTATAAGTGTGGTGATATATTATATGCATATTAATTACAACATTTTAAATACTTGCACCTTGTATTACCTGAAGGTAGGTCCTGCAGTTTAGTTTTAAAATTTCAATTATATTTTTGTTTCCTTTTTGTAGGCCTTTTATCGCCTACAATCAACACTCCAAATTGATGAAACTCTATGGTATTCGATCGAACTCAAACCTCAGGTTTTGGATTTTGAAACCAGGTTCGCACTCCTTCAGCTAAAAGGTAACTTAAAATTAGTTTCATATGCGTAAATACAAACATCATAATTAAATGTTAAAAAATTATGCTTATTTTGTTAAAATTAGCTATTCCTGCCGGATACTTAATAGCTTAATATACTTGTCTGGAATGCCTACCTGTAACACTTGAAACAAATTCTAATCAAACAATAGTAAGACGATACTCTTCTGTCATCACAAAGATGTGTCTATAAACTACAGAACATATCCTTATATATTATTTCTAAAAAGCGTTTTTTTTTTTTTTGTCAAAGATAATAACAGCATCTGTACATACAATATTGTTGTGTTTATTATGTTGGTATAGGTTGCCGGGTTGAACAAATCAATTATTACACAATATTAACTATTATCCTTCATTCGATTGTTTTGACAACTACACCATCTGATACGCAATCAAAAGGGCTACAGAAAAGGTATTTTGAATTTTTTTGTAAAAATGTATGGTTTTCGAATAATTTAGGTTTGCAATTTTAAAACACCCGCCATTTTGAAACGCATAATTGGATAAAATCGTTTATTTTTCTTGAGATAGATCATTATTGGGTTAAACTTCATGCCAAGTTTGAACTCAATCGGTCAAACATTTCTCTAGATATGAATTATTTTTTAAACAAAACAAAATGGCGCATATCTGAAAACGAAGGGTTTTTGGACTATGTTTTTTATAACTTTGTTTCTTTATTTTACACGTAGAATGATCTCCCGAAGTTTCTGCTTATCTTCGTGAATTACCCTTTATAAAATAATAAGTCTTGACTGAGCGACTGACTTACATTCAAAATCAACGTACAGCAAAATCTGTGATATCTAGAGCCTTACAATTTATTTGAAGAATTCTTTAATACACCAATGTAGAAGTGCACTAAGAAAGGATTTGACAAAATATTTATTTTAAGGTTGAAAATTATAAAAATACGTGGTTTCTTTCGTAGCCCTATAACAGATAAAACAACTGATTAGAATTAAAATTTTAGCAACATAATTCTAGAAGTAGCCTATTCTGAACCAAAATACGTTTAAATAGCAATCAACTTAAAAATGTAGAATCATTTAATTATTTTTCACAACCAACCTAATATAATTTTAGGTTAGATTATTAAAACAACGACAAAATCGATAAACGATAAACACTTTCTGTATTGTAAATAATTAATCATGTGTTGTAACACATAACAAATAAAACAGCTGATTTTGATAAAAAACATAACACCATGTTGGTTAGGCTTGTAATGAACCAACACATGTTTCTTGAAAGTATTTAGATTTATTACCATACCAACCAAATCGGCAAATATAGAATCAGGTAATTATTCTTAACATCAAAAGATTTTTTAAAGTTAGGCAATAGCACACACAAACAACAACAAAATCTTACTATACAAAATGCAAGCACCTATTACTGTACCATTTAAATTATACCAACTTCAATCTTTACTAGGTTTATTTGACCAGTAATATATTTATTTTGGTAATATTTTATAATTTGTCTAGTGGGGGTTGGCAAGCGAAGGGAGTAGGAGTCGGATACCTTAGTCTTATATACAACTAGAGGAGACCCCTGCGTGCTCCGCACGCCAACCCGAATGGAACCTTATAAAAACATATGGTATGTTTTATTTACAATAACGGTGTAGGAATTATAATAACCTAAAAACTAAGATCGTAAATAATGTTAAATGTTCAAATTCAATTATTTATTACAGTTTATATCATCAGTTATATTAATGGTTAAAAGAACCAGCAAGGCTCAGGTCTGCACTTTAAAACCCTAACCTAAAAGCTAGAAATACAAAAATAATAGCTTCAAATTTTGAAATCAGCTGTTAATGGAAATATTGGAGCAAACAGTTATATTATCTGTTATTTTATTCAATTGGTTGCCATGGTAATAAATGTAAGTACATGTGTTGGTTTATCATTCTAGGCCTAACCTAAGAATTTTTTCCGACTAAATTTACAAATATTGAAATAAAAAAAGGTTTTTTATCGAAATGAATTAATTATAGCCTATGTTACTCAGGGATAGTGTAGCTTAAGTAAAACTATTTTTTTCAATCGGTTCAATAGTGCCTGAGATTACCCCCTACATACAAACAAAAAAACAAACTTTACCTCTTTTTAATATTAGTATAGATAATAGGTCTATAAAAAATAACAATAATTTCAACATCGTTACACAACAATATGTGTTGTGTTACTATTGTAGCTCGTGCATTACTGAAGATATTGTCGTGGAAACGGGTTTGAATAGAAAACGTATTATTCGAGTTTACGAGTTATTATATAAGTCAAACTCAATAGTCATACATTTGTTAATATATTCGAATTTAACATACTGTCTATTACTTAATTTCAAGAATAAATCATGGATTAATTGTGTTAAAATAATTCTAGTAACTATTTACATTGTTATGAATTTGCATTTAAATACAAGAAACAGAAAGTTTAAATAAAATAACAGTTTTTGCAACATGTAAAGAAGAAAATGCAATTCTTTTTTGGCTCTTGTCCATGGTATATTCGTTTCATATTCAAAGTTTTGGGATATCGATTAGCGCCTATAACGGGAACTGTGCCAAAACAATTAAATGCTTTCCTCCCAAGTTAATAAAGTTTGAAGATAATGATTCCCAATGGTTGGAATAACAAAAATCCTTACAATTCAAAAGTTGGTGATGTACTGGTTGATTCAAAAATCTTTGACTGATTGAGCATGACGTTTGACCTAACAATGATCTATCAAAATAAAATAAGCGATTATATAAAATTATAAGTTAAAAAATGGCGACTGTTTGAAAATTTCGAACCTAAATTACTCAAAAAATGTACATTTTAACAAAAAATTTCAAGACACCTTTTTGCAGCCATTTTTATTCCTTATCACTGTTTGAAAATTGCAAACTTAAATTACTAAAAAACCGTACATTTAAAAATAAATATCAAAACACCGTTTTTGTAGCCCTTTAAATTACCTACCGGTTGGTGAAATTGTCAAAACAATCGAATAAAGGGTCAAAAGTTAAGTCATGTATAATAATTGGTTTGTTCAATCCGGCATCCTATACCAACACAGTAAACACAACAATATTGTATGTACATATGCTGTCATTATCTTTTATTTAGCTATTATCTTTCATCCGATTGTTTTGACAGTTACAACATCAGATAGGTGAATCAAAATGGCTACAACAAAGGTGTCAATATTTTTGTTCATTTTTAGTATTTTTGTTAATGTTTTTGAATAATTTAGGTTTGAAATTTTTACACAGACGCCAATTTGAATGGATACATCATTGTTAGGTTAAACTTCGTGCCAACTTTGAACTCAATCAGTAAAACCTTTCTCTAGATACTAGTATGAATTATTTTGTAAAACAAAAACTAAATGGCGACTATCTAAAAGTTTTTTACAGCAAATCTTTATATGAAATTTGTTTCTTATTTGTAGCTATAGAATGAACTACCGCGAAATTGCCGTATTGTTCTGAACCACTGTGTACATCACATTGAAACCTAAGTTCATGCAATTGTTTGATAATGCAAATAAGAATGTTTTACTATCATAATTACAAATTGTGTCAGTCATAAAACTTTGACCTCAAGAAAAATATATGTTTATTAAGTTAGATATGGGTGTCAAATAGTCAACTTGAGAGAGCTAGAAAGGAAAATAGAATATATTAAATTGTGCTTCTTTAAGGAGTCAAATAATTAATATTAAGAGATTAATGTAAAATTATCATGTAGTACTTAAATTTTGAAAAGAGCATTACGAGTAGTTTGGAAACGATGCTCCCTTGTGCATAAAGAAACGTGAAGTAGAGCGAAAATGCATTAAAAACATTGAGTGTGCTTAAGACCACACGTTGGAAGTGATAACTTCTATGACCGATTTATATTTTTATCAGTATTAATATTGGAGGAGAATGAATATCAACAAATTACGCAAGTCAATATATTGTCAAAATATATTGTATCATATTTTGAAATTGCATAGCCTAGTTATAATATAGTAATATAATAATTTTAATATTATAATATAGTAATGTAGCATTATTATAATTATAATATTAGTATGTAATGGTATTATAATTATAATAAGTATGCGTAAAATAGTGATCATTATGACTATTATATTATTATCCCTTACGTATTGAATTATTCTTAGAACTCTATGTAGAGTGCATACACTAATAAATCACTCAAAATCATTAGTCACTAAATAAATAATGCTTACATTATAATGGTCACTATTTTTTTCATACTTATTATAATATAATATCATCATAACATATTAATATTATAATAATTATAATAACGTATTATTATATACTATTTATCGTCAATTACCTCTCCACGCGCTTACTTGTCTATGTATACTGTGTGTCACCTATTCCCTCTTCACGCTCTGACTTTGCGTGACCCGAGATTTAAGAAACATAGTCAAGCGAAAGTGCTTTTAACGTTCCAATAGAGGTTATCACTTCACAAATAAATAATAAAACAGTTAAGAAATTATAAACTTAGAACAGTTTGGATTCAAAGCGTACTTAGATGTTTTAAAATAAAACTCAGGTTTTTCGCCTCAAAAAAAAAAAAAAAAAATGAAAAATTATTGATTTATCCTGTATTTTGTACCTGATAAAATGGGCAATGTACATTGCAGCAAAGTTAACAAACTGTACCAAAATAACTTTTATCTAATTAGTTTTTTTTGTTATTTGGCATAATATCGTAATTTAATTATTTGCATGAGAATTAAAAGAGATAATACGGTACATTTGTTTGGTGTTTGTTAGGAATGGGTTGAGTGTGGCTATTAATTTCAGTCGCAAACGTCGGGATTGGTCAATGAGCATCGATAATGGTCCCAGAACACGTTTTAATTTGTTTAACATTTATATGTATACAGTATAATTTCGTTAACCGTACACTCGGCTCGGCTAGGAGTGTAGAGGGGAGGGATTGTAAAGACAGTTCCACAAACCTAGACTCAAGGTCAGCCTTGCCCGCCATTGGCATCGCTTAGGCTTAGGACACAGATAAAAGAAACTATTAGTAGTTTCTTTTATCTGTGCTTAGGCTCAACGATTTCTAACGTTATCATTCAGGTTAGTACATCGTGGCCGAGTGCACCATTACAACAATTGTACTGCACTTATATGAATATACATAGTGTCCCAAAACTCTCTGGTCCCCTTTTGTATGTTTCTTCCTGGGATCGAGACAAACATGTTTCACAATATAAACTTGGGTGTAAGGTGCTTACATTTTAGTCCGTCTGTATGTAAGCCTATGTGCTTTTTACAGACAGTTAACACAACAGTATTGTGGCTACTTATGCAATAGCAATCTTTAACTTAAACGCTGCCCTACATCCTATTGTTTTGATAGTTACACCATTAAAATGGCCACAGAAAAGGTACCTTGACTTTTTTTTGGAAAATATACGGTTTTTTAGTAACTTGCGTTTGAAATTTTCAAACAGTCACTATTTTGAAACTCATAATTTGATATAATCGCTTCTTTTACTTAAAATAAATCATTGTTGGATATAACTTCGTGTTAAGTTTGAACTCAATCCGTAAAATCGATCTCTAGATATCAATTATTTTGTAAAAAACACATACAGGCAGACAGACAAAAAGGTAAGCACCGCAGTTAGCATGTTTATATTGTGAAATATGTCTGTCTCAATCCCAGGAACAATCCACAAAACGGGACCATAGAGTTAGTTGACACCATGCATATGTGATCGCACTCTAACGGACATATTTACGTCCGATTTCGGGCAAACTTGGTACATACGTTAGTTTTCTAAGTCACTCGAAAGACTTCGTCAGCCAAAAAAATACAACCCGAAGGACTTTTTGACCGGAAGTAAACGTTTTTGAAAGTTTTGACAGTACGAAACCTTGTTGGGGTTTATCTAAACAAATTTATGTATTTACTAGCTGACCCGTACGGCGTTGCCTGTGGTGGTTGGTATTTTCATTCAGTCTTTTTAACGTAATTGTATTCTTTTTAAGTGTTCAGTCAGTCAGTGGTATTTGGCTTATATATATATATATATATATATATCTTAAATAATAAAAGCACTATTGTCATAATAATAAAAGATCTGAAATTATGATTTCAGTAACTTTGATCCCCCCAAACCCCTCCTAAAATTTAGAAATTTTTCAAACCCTTTCTTAGTGAGCACCTATGGCTCTAGAGGAAGCTAAATACCAAATTTCATTCCAATCCGTTCGGTAGTTTTGAAGAAATCGTGATTTAATAACTTTGATCCCCCAAACCACCCCTAAAATTTCGAATTTTTTAAAACCCTTTCTTAGCGAGCGCCTACGGCGCTAGAGGAAGCTACGTACCAAATTTCATTCCAATCTGTTCGGTAATTTTGGAAAAATCGTAATTTAGTAATTTTTACTCCCCAAACCCCCTTAAAATTTCCAATTTTTTAAAAAACTTTTTTAGTGAACACTTATGGCCCTAGAGGAAGCTACATACCGAATTTCATTCCAATCCGTTCGGTAGTTTTGAAAAATCGTTTTTCAATAACTTTGATCCCTTCAAATCCCCCCTAAAATTTCGAATTTTTTCAAACGCTTTCTTAGTGAGCACCTATGGCCTTAGAGGAAGCTACATAGGCCTACTAAATTTCATTTCAATCCGTTCGGTAGTTTTTGAGAAATCGTGATGAGTGAGTCAGTGAGTGAGTGGTATTTCGCTTTTATATATGTAGATTATTCTTTAGATTTTAGTTTTTTACACAATCTTAAAGCCGGTCTGGTTCCACCAAAACCGATCAATAAAATACCATAATAGTACCCGGTTCAAATTAACGAGGGGGATTTTACCGAGGGGCAGCTTCTGATATGTATTTGAGTTTAGATGGCGTAATCGAATTATTTTCTTTAATTACTTATCATTGAATACGAAAATGTAATTAGTAAAATCAGTCTTTACGAAGGTAATCACGTTTGAACGATACAAAAAGTTGACCTACTTCAGAGAAGAGAAACAATGGATCAAATAAAATTGCAATCTAAACACAAAACTCAAAACAACGTTTAGACACAATAAATAACTTCGTTTCAGTTTAATTTCAGTTCTTTTTACAGTTTTTTAAAATCTCGTTGCACGTTGATGATTCGAAAATAATTTGCATCCCTCTATTTCAATGTAAGCGCGCGCTCTCTCTCTCTCTCTCTCTATACAACTATGACACAAAGCTATAGGTACCGACAAGTAAGTGTTCTTTTTAACCAAAAAAAGCTTTGGTTAAATGTACTTGAAGATGTAACTACATAGCATTCTATAAGCACTTTCAATAAAGCACCCCTAATTTACTGCCTGTAATTTCCCTGCAATATGATTGCTTTCATTTTGCTAGAAGATGTGGAAGTAAAAGTCGTGTAAGGTATTTAAATAGTTGTAATTAAAAATAGGCTATTATGAAGCCGAATCAATTGTCAGTAAGCAATTAAATGATAGTATAAGAACAATATTGTAACTCATTGTTTTCATTTTATTTTTCAACATATTTGTTATTTATATAGGAAGATAAATATTTGTTTGAATTTTATGCGTTGCATTTTTAATCACATTTGAAAAAGAAACTTTTGAAGTTGTAAAAGAATATAATTTAGTGTTTTTTCTTTCGTTATTGTGACTAACGATTTCGTGTTTTCGCTCATTTGACTGACGCTAAGTTAAAAAAGGATTTAATTATTAAAAAACGGATTTGACCACTTTTTTCGAAAAATTTTACATTAAATTCACACTACTACCTTCCCATTTAAACAAAGTTAAGTTCGTTGCAAGATGGCGGACAAACTTTTCAAACTGTTCTTTTATGGCTGTGAGTAACAGCATTTATTTCTACCTCATAAGATTCGTACATTTTGAGATATTGAGCCGTTTCCAGACTTTTAAAACACCCTGTATATATGCACGGTACCTAAATAGAATTAATTACAATTAACTTTCAGCTAAATCCACAATATATATACTTATATACTAATATTATAAAGAGGTAAAATTTGTTTTTTTTTGTTTGTATGTAGAAGGGGTAAGCTCTGGCACTACTGAACCGACTGAAAAAATAGTTTTACTAATAAAAATCTGCACTATCCCTGAGTAACATAGGCTATAATTCATTTCGATAAAAACCGTTTTTGTATTTCAATATTTGTAAATTTAGTCCGAAAAATTCTTAGGTTGGGCCTAGAATGATAATCCAACACATTTATTTACATTTATTACCATAGCAACCAATTGAATAAAATAACAGATAACATAGCTGTTTGCTCCAATATTTCCATTAACAGCTGATTTCAAAATTTGAAGCAATAATTATTTTTGTATTTCTAGCTTTTACGTTTGGGTTTTAAAGTGTAGACCTGAGCCTTGCTGGTTCTTTTATCCATTATTATAACTGCTGTTATAAAATATAAGAAGTAATTTAATTTGAACATTTAATATTATTTACCATCTTAGTTTTGAGGTTATTATTAATCCTTTATTGTAAATAAAACATACTATATGTTTTTATAAAGGTTCCATCGGCGGTTGGCGTGCGGAGCACTCTGGGGTTTCCCCTAGTAAGCAAATAAATTAAATGATAGTAGCCTAAATAAAAAACTGTATAATTAATTTTGTTTTCATTATATTTAAATTTTTGTTTTAGATTTTTAATACTAATGTAAATGTTCGTTTCGATTTTATAAGTTAGTTTGAAGGTCGGGAGCGTTTAATGAGCACAGCTCATGGTCCCTAGAACTCGTTTTTTTGTGCAATTTGAATTTTTTATATATGTGTTCGAAATCAAACGGCCTCATTTTTCTACTAAATTAGACCAAATTTAAACGAAAGTCGTTTAAACCAAATTTAAATTTTCTACCAAAGTCGTTTAAACGAGTTCGTTAGCAACAAATCAAACAACCGGAAGTAAGTTTTTACTGAATTTAACTTACTAGAATTTAACTTTTTAGGAGTTTTGTCTAAAATAATAAATATATGATACTTTTCTGCTAGTTTTGTTTTTTTACTTGACCTGGCTCGTCAGGCCCCCAAATCAGATCAAAACGTAAAATACCATACAAGTACCGGGCTTCTGACACGAGGACGACGACCGGGATGCAATTTTTCTCTGCGAGCGAAGCGAAGTAGTCAATAATCACTCGACGGAAGGTCACGGTGCTGGAGGCTGAGGATCAAAATAATTGTACTATAGTCAAATGCAAGTACGTATTTATGACACCTTCAATAGTTCTTAGTTACATTAAAAGCTATGCCATTTAATTACTCAACATTTACCGATTTACTTCAAATTTGGTATCAAAATAAACAGACGAACGCGATACACAACGTTATGTGATTTACTTTTATATTTTCTTGTTATAAAAAAAGTTTGCATAACGCTACTATAAAAAACTAAAATTCAATTAGGAATGGAGCGGAAACCAGTCGACCGTGCTAATAAGTCTCCCCTTCGGGAGGCTTGAACTTCCGCCTCACTCTGACTTGCATTTGACTATAACACACTTCGTACTCATAGGCACCTATTCTGTGCTTACGTCACTATACCAATTTCCCAGATAGTTGGTTGATACCTTAAAACATAGAAACTAATTTTTTTACTTTCTCCACCCTATACGTAGTGTATGGAGAAAGTATTGTTTTCGTAAAAATGTTCGAATTTGAATTTTCAGTTGAATTATCTGTTTTGGTGCTCCCAGAACCGCAAAAAATTGTTTAGTGCAATTATCTGTGTTGGTGCTCCCTGAACCCAAAAATATTTTTAGTGAAATTTTTTGTTTTGGTGCTCCCTGAACCCAAAAAAGTGTTTTTAGTGTGGTGTCTGTCTGTCAGTCTGTCTGTATGTATACACGACCAGAGAGGACACTATTGGTCCGATTTTCATGAAATTTGGTATGTAGGTACTAAACCCTAATATCTCCAGGCGTTTTTTTCATTTTTTGGAATTTCTAATTTTTAAGGGTAATTTACCCCTAAAAACCCATAAAAACCGACAAAAATGCAAATTTCTCAAAAATGGCTCTAACGATTTTGATCAAATTTTCAGTATTTATAGTGCTTAAGATGCCAAACAAAATGACACCACCCGCTTTTATCAAAACTCCGGCGTTTTATAATTATGGGGAAATGTTTAAAAATAAACAAGTTTGTGTTGTTAATCTAGCATCGCGGCAGCGGCCGCACGGGGTAGCACCACGGTAGCGAGCACGGCCAATAATTCAAAGGTCGCGCGATCGAATCCCGCCTGGGACAATAATCTTTTTATACGATTGACGTAGGTAGAATATTATTTTTTTGTTTTGTTCTAAAAAGTAGTAAATAAAATGATTAAAAACAATATTATTTTGACTACAGTAAGTTGGGAGAAAGTTTGTGTCAGTTAACTGATACCGTTTATTTTAAATTCGTTCAACTCGCGTCAGTGGTTCAGCTGAGAGATAGCCAACTATCCTATCTTTGAAGTCATATGGATACTGTTCTTACAAAAAGTGTCCCGAAGAAAGAATTGGAAGGGGAGGTTTCATTTCCACTTAGAGTCTCTTGGTATATTTAATCTTTGAAATCTACTTGTGTTACTAGTTCGTGTTTTAATTTAGTACGAGAGTTAATTCGTGTAATTTTACTTAAAAATACATTTATGGTTTTAAAATAAGAACTGTTATAAACAGCTGTGCAGGATGGCACAACACTTATTTGACAGCTTACAGACACTCTGACCTTTTATTAGCGAATTTCCATAGGAAAAATGAGCTATTTCAGTGGCCCTTATGGTCGGGCCAAGGTCGGAAGTAGCAAATGAGCACCGATCACGGTCCCCAGAACACGTTTTGGGGTGTCATTAAAGACCATACATATATATGTGTGTATATATTTATGTATGTATGTGTGCGCACTCTAACGGAAGCATTTTACTTCCGATTTGGACCAAATTTGGTACACACATTGGGTTTCTGAATCGCTTGAACTGGTAGGTTAGCCAAAAAAATTGACTGGAAGTAGACACCATTTTTGACCGGAAGTACCATGTATATAGGTGTGCGCACTCTAACGGGCGCATTTTATGTCCGATTTGGTCAACATTTGGTACACAGGTTGGTTTTAAAAGACGCTTGGACGAGTTTGTTAGCTAAAAAAATTGACCGTAACTAGACCAAGGTTTTGACCGGAAGTAACTTTATGTATAAGTGTGCGCACTCTAACGGACGCATTTAACGTCCGATTTGGTCCAAATTTGGTGCACAGGTTGGTTTTCTAAGTCGCTTGGACGAGTTCGTTAGCAAAAAAAATTGACCTTAAGTAGACCACATTTTTGTCTGGAAGTATCATGTATATAGGCCTAATTGTGCGCACTCTAACGGACGCAATTTATGTCCGATTTGGTCTAAATTTAGTACGCAGATTGGTTTTCTAAGTCGTTTGGACGAGTTCGTTAGCCAAACAAATTTACCGGAAATAGACCATATTTTTGACTGGAAGTAAATTTTTTTTGAGATTGTTCGTACTAGAATTAAATTTGTTTGAAGTTTTCTTAAAAAAAATAGACATTCGAAATAATTCTGCACATTTTGTTTTTTTACGCGACTTTATAGCCTATCTGGTTCCCCCAAAACAATAAAAACGTAAAATACCGTAAAAGTACCAGAATTAAATCCACGGCTTTTACCTTGGTGACCAATGGCAATAAATTTGGTACATGCTGCCAGCACCTTCTTGAGTAGATCAATTTCCCAAATAGTTGTTTGAAACCAAAAAACATAAATAAATTTAATTTTCTAAATTCGCTCAACTCACGTCAGCGGTTCAGCTTCGTGGTCGAATTAATCTACCGTAGAATATGACGTGTTATCGCATGCATTAAAGAAGTAGGAACTGTACGTTGCCTTTGTACAATAGGACCTATAAACGGTATATACAAGCTCTTGTAACTAGTCCATGACGACAAAGCTGTTTGGATGGCTTTGTGTTAGCCTGACCCAGTGTAAATTCCAATAACCTCTTTAAAGCTCAACTATAACCGTCTTAATACATAACTAGCTGACCCGTACGGCGTTGCCCGTGGTGGTTGGTATTTTCAGTCTTTTTAACGTAATTGTATTCTTTTTAAGTGTTCAGTCAGTGAGTGGTATTTGGCTTTTATATATATATAGATCTTAAATAATAAAAGCACTATTGTCATAATAATAAAAGATCTGAAATTATTAGTAACTTTGATCCCCAGAAACACCGCCTAAAATTTCGAAATTTTGCATACTTTTTCTTAGTGAGCGCCTATGGCCCTAGAGGAAGCTACATACCAAATTGCATTCCAATCCGTTCCGTAGTTTTGAAGAAATCGTGATTTAATAACTTTGATCCCCCAAAACCCCCCTAAAATTTAGAATTTTTTTAAACCCTTTTTTAGCGAGCGCCTATGGCCCTAGAGGAAGCTACATACCAAATTTCATTCCAATCTGTTCGGTAATTTTGGAGAAATCGTGATTTAGCTATTTTTACCCCCCAAAACCCCATAAAATTTCCAATTTTTTTAAACCCTTTTATAGTGAACACTTATGGCCCTAGAGGAAGCTACATACCAAATTTTATTCCAATCAGTTCGGTAATTTTGGAGAAATCGTGATTTAGTAATTTTTACCCCCCAAAACCCCACAAAATTTTGAATTTTTTTAAACCCTTTTATAGTGAACACTTATGGCCCTAGAGGAAGCTACATACCAAATTTCATTTCAATCCGTTCGGTAGTTTTGAAGAAATAGTTTTTTAATAACTTTGATCCCCCCAAACCCCCCTAAAATTTCAAATTTTTTCAAACTCTTTCTTAGTGAGCACCTATGGCACTAAAGGAAGCTACATACCAAATTTCATTTCAATCCGTTTGGTAGTTTTTGAGAAATCGTGATGAGTGAGTGGTATTTCGCTTTTATATATATAGATACTATAATAATAATAATATTAAATATTACCTGTCCACCATGTGACTTATTTTGGTCGTTAGAATTTTACGATGCGTTTCGGGAACGTAACCCCATTTTAAAGTTACACTTATACATTACACATTAAAAACACAGAACACACGTTTAACAAACACACAACAATTACAAAACTTTTAAAACCTTTTTTTTCGGACAACTGTAGAACGTGTGCGTCGTTGCGTGGACCATGGTACACTATCTAATGACAAAATGTAACTAGAGAACCAGTTTTTGATAGCCCAGGGCTGTATCATACAAACTATTGCTTTTAAAGTCCAGCTGATCATTTAGTAAGCTAGATGGATAGTATAAACTCCTTATAAATTAAAAATTCCTCAAGTGCGTTCAAAAGTCTACCTTTTTTACAAAAATAAAGTGGGGTCAGATTTTTTTCGAAATTGGTGTACGAGTGATTAGAATTGATTAAATGTCGGGCAAAGTTGGAGTTCAATTTACGCATGTTTTTACGCGGCAAGTGTTCCTTAACCCTTTGACTAGTACGCCCGCAACGTATCCGAGAGCGCGCGCCAGTGCCACTTGCTGTATTCCCGACACAGTTGCGGGAAGCATTCTAGCCGCTCTTAGTAATCCCGCATATATTATGTCTCTTATATATTATATAGATATTATATAGAGCCTCTTATAAGCATATCTAGCATACACTGCAATCTAGCGGGCGTTACTTGAAATGTTTGCAGTAGTTCAAAAGTCTTATCCCGGCAACCGAAAACAAGCAGAAGCCCTGCCGAGCCTGATATGTGTGCAGGTGGACTTCTTTGAATGCCCTGCCTGTCTGTCCAGCATAAAAACTGTCGCAATCATCACAGTTGATTCTGTAAACACACGTTTGGGTCGTAATAATTTCTGAATATTATTGCTGGTGCGAAAAGTAACGGTAATCTCACCTTTTTCAAACGTATTTTTCACCATCAGCGGAACGATATTAGAATATTCCATGGATACGAATTTTTTATTTTTATTCTTTGTACATGTGATAGGGTTTTGTTTATTTTTCATGTGTTTATGCAATAGTGTTTATCCACGGTGAGAAGGCGGTGGATGAAACTATTGTACGCTGACAATTTTTGTAAAGTTGGATGGTGTGATTTCACGTGTATGGTGGTATCTGTAATACCTAGTGGGTTTTCGGTAAATTTTGGATTTCAGTTTATCTGATTCTTTGGTTATACTTAAGCCAAGAAAATGTATTCTGATATCTACGTATTTCAATCTCTACTGTGAAGTGGATCTTTTTATTGATTTTGTTGAGATGAAGTTTTAATATTTCCGCCTCATGAGTTTGCCATCAAACACAAGAAAGTGTCATCGACTTATCTTGTATAGAATATCATTTTCATTTATGCGGGTTGTGTTCACACATTATAAATTCATTTTCCAGGTGGTTCAAGTATATGTCGGCCAAAAGTCCGGACAAGGCATAGCGAGACCCTTGTTTTAGTTGTACTTGTATATGAATAAAACAATATTCATTTTACAACTATGTATATATTTCTAAACAAAATATCTAAAAATAAAATGTATACACAAATTTAATGGAAAAGTATATGGCGTAAATAAAAATATTAACATTATTGCTCAAGGTGTGTTTCTTCTTTAAATGTTGTATCTAAAACCACGTCAATTTATGTAAGTAAAATTAAAACTATATGGTAATAATAATAATTTTTATTGGTACAACTTGATATGGATACAACTTGTGTAGAAAAGTATTTATTTATACGCACATTTACAAAACGCGTTTACTCTATTAAGTGGTTATAGTTAGTAATCTCTATAATATATACAAATGAATGTTTGCTTCTTTGTCCTCTGTAGAGTCTAAAACTTCAAAATTACACAGTTTACCTGTGTGATTGCCAGGAGTGTTTAGACGTTCAAATTACTACAGTCTAAGGGGTTGAAATGGGGTTGCTACCACTATACAATAAATATAAATGAAACTATCTTCCTACAAGCTATAAATCTATAATTATGTACTAATATTTTTAACGTATATACAAAAATATTTGAAGTTTGATTACTTAAGTCAAGGGGATGAAGTGGAATAACTAATCAAAATTAACTACAATTAAATATTAAACCAAACACTTACATACAATTGGTAGCTACCCCTATAAAATTCAAATTAATTGTTCTAAATTCCTACAAACTTTAAAGCTAAAATTATTTATTTTTACTAGTAAGCCCCCGTGAAAAATCACAGGCTGGTTAATTAGACACACATCAGATGTACATAATTTAAAAAACAAACTATATAAAAACAACATTAAGGCCTACTTATCTAGGCCTACCAAACTATGCTGACGGGGATTTTCAACTCGGTAAATGTGTACAACAATAAGGATTATAAAACTGTTATATGATGTGATAATATGTTTACAATTATGTTATACGAAGATGTACGAATGTTTCCGAAGCTAGACGAATAGGTATATCTTCTTTAAATTTGTATAAACAAATAATAAATATTGATGACTAAAGGTTGTATTTATATACAGTTTAAAGCAAATATTATAACGTATTGTATAGCATACACCAGTTCTATAACTATTTTAAAAAAAAAAAGATAAACTTCACAAGAAATTATAACGATTAAAGTTGTAAACATAACCTCAAACTATAATCTACACTGGGTATGTTAGGTATTACAGATGATGGGTGAAATCAGCTGGTATATGATTATATGTTACTCACGTATGTACGTACGTACGTACACTCGATTTTATAGGAGCTGATTCTTTTGGTACTAAATCACATTTTCAATTCAATTACTTAAGTCAAAGAGATGAAAAGGAATAGCTTCCCTTGAAATTAAATAAAGCAATACCGAAGCATTGCCTGGTCCACTAGTATTAAATATATTATGAAAATATCTGTACATTTCAAACTTTATCCTTTATTCAAACTTAATCTTCTGCCATTTTCTTTTTCTGGTTGAATTTAATTACTTTTAAGTGTAAATTATCGATTTGTAAATATTCTTAGCAAAAAATCCAAAGACATTTAAACGAGGTTATTTGTTTGTTTATTTATTTTGTTTGCTTAAGTTCTTTACTTTATTTGAGTTGGAACAATAAAGACGTGGCACGTCATTAATAAAAAGTTTATGGACCCTTTAAAAATCTTGTCTTGTCGTAAACCCTGAAAGATTGGGTAATTGTCTTCAGTAATTAGTTTCTGAATTGTCTAGGGTGAAATGTGTAAAGTTCATTGACCAGACGTCTTAATAAACTTATTTTGAACATTCTTAAATAGGTTTTGTTATAAACTTTATACTATCTGAAATGTTTCTTTAACTAATCTATTTATATAAAAGCGAAATACCACTCACTCACTCACTGACTCACTCATCACGATATCTCAAAAACTACCGAACGGATTGAAATGAAATTTGGTATGTAGCTTCCTCTAGGGCCATAGGTGCTCACTAAGAAAGGGTTTGAAAAAATTCGAAATTTTAGGGGGGTATGGGGGGATCAAAGTTATTAAAAAATTACTTCTTCAAAACTACCTAACGGATTGGAATGCAATTTGGTATGTAGCTTCCTCTAGGGCCATAGGTGCTTACTAAGAAAGGGTTTGAAAAAATTCGAAATTTTGGGGGGGGGGGGTCAAAGTTATTAAAAAACGATTTCTTCAAAACTACCGAACGGATTGGTATGGAATTTGGTGTGTAGCTTCCTCTAGGGCCATAAGTGTTCACTAAAAATGGGTTTAAAAAATTGGAAATTTAGTGGGGTTTGGGGGGTAAAAATTACTAAATCATGATTTCTCCAAAATTACCGAACAGGTTGGAATGAAATTTGGTATGTAGCTTCCTCTAGGGCCATAGGCGCTCGCTAAGAAAGGGTTTTAAAAAATTCGAAATTTCAGGAGGGATTTGGGGGGATCAAAGTTACTAAAATCATAATTTCAGATCTTTTATTATTATGACAATAGTGCTTTTATTATTTAAGATCTATATATATATAAATGCCAAATACCACTCACTGACTGAACACTTGAAAAGAATACAATTACGTTAAAAAGACTGAAAATATTAACCACCACGGGCAACGCCGTACGGGTCAGCTAGTGTAATTTATAAAAGTCAATATAGATACAATTTTAAACCAAAATAATTAAAATAATTCGATCACGCAGCTCAACCGCTGACGTGAGTTGAGCGAATTTACAAAATGGAGGATATACGATTTAGGGCTTCAACCATTTGGGAAAATTGGTCTACTCACGAAGGCGCTGAATTGCCACCTGCGTGTACGAATATTGTTTTATAGCAATCTAGTAAATGTACGAATATATTACTGGAATTGTTTTTACCTCAGACTACAGCCACGGCTCAGGCCCTACTTTGTTCCGCTCAGCCTCGTCTTATGGACTGTTTCACTTCGTTCGCAGCACATAAACTCTCTTTTTGTGTTATTTGTAAGGTATTTTACGCTTTAATCGATTTTTGGGGGAACAAGAAGGGCAAAATTTAGTGTAAAAGAACGAAATGTGCAGCTTAATCTCATAAATATATGTTTGTAGATTAAACCCCAAACATGTTTCATTTCAGTATAAAAAGGCTAAAAAAAAATCAAAAACGCGGAAGGTTGCTTGAGGTTGCTGGATTTTGAGGTTGAGGTACTCGTCCTAGCGAGTTAGAAAACCAACGTTTGTACCAATTTTGGACCAAATTGGATAAGTGATAAATAGTAACAAATATTTATATAAAAAGTTGGTTTCAAGTGTAAAAAATCGATGTGTAAAATGTATTGACGAAGTTGGGAGGCATTTAGAACAGATGTTGTTAGTTTAAAACTTTGGCACAGTGTTAATTCAGTATGTAAATTTAATTTTTAATAAATTGTTGAATTAATTGTACAAAAATATCAAGGGAACCAGAAATACTGTGTCATCTGTTTGTACTAACAATATGTGTATATAAAACTAGCTGCCCGATCCGGCTTTGCACGGGTAGACAAATCAAAGTTAAATGTATATTAAAACAAAATTATCAATAAATATATTACACTATGTATTTCTTATGGGGATTTTTAGTAACTTTGACACCCGCAAACCCCCCCCTAAATTTTTTTCAAACCTTTCTTAGCGAGCACCTAGGTCCCTAGAGGAAGCTACATACCAAATTTCATTCCAATCCGTTTGGTGGAATTTTTAGTAACTTTGACCCCAACAAAACCCCCTAAAATTTCATTTTTTTAAAATACCTTTCTTAGCGAGCACCCAGGGCCCTAGAGGAAGCTACATACCAAATTTCATTTTAATCCGTTGAGTAGTTTTTGAGAAATCGTGATGAGTCAATGAATAGTATTTGGCTTATATATATATATATAGATTTGATATTACACAGCTGACAATTTATATGCATTTAGTAAATGCTTTGTCTAAAACTTACAATTAAATTAATACAATTTATTGTAATCATAGCTGCATAAACGTTAAAAATTAACTTGAGGATAATTGTCTGCCAATTGAAAAGTCAACGCTCTAATTGGCGTTTTGAACTATAAGTTTGTATTTAACTTAATTAAATTGATCGAATAAAGGACATACTGGAAGTCATTAGTTAAAGTAGAGAGTTTAAATTGAATTAAGTGAATGCGGATTTCGGTAAAATAAATCTTTTACAAAACAAAAATATATTTATATAAATGTAGAGTTATTTCGCGAGCAATTATTCTCTATAAAGTAGGTCAGGGTGTAATTAAAACGTCCAGATGGGAATGGAAGTTGAAATATTCCACCAGAGAATCATAAACTGTGTATCATGATGTGGAAAGTAATTGCTTCGCCTAATTACCATCTGCGTCGTCCAAGTGTGGTTCATTTCTTGTTTGTCATCTTTCATTACGCTTCTCACACCACTGGCCCATCGCATCTCATTACAGTTCTTAGTTTTACTAGTTTTCAATCAAATTATAAAATAATTCGATAACGCAGCCGAACCGCTGACGTAAGTTGAGCAAATTTCAAAGGCAAATTTATAAGTTTTACTAAACCAAATATTTTTAAAAAGTGTATATACTTAGGAAGGCGCTGAATAACTGTCTGCGTGTACGAAATATAGTCTATTAGTAGAATTAATTTCCACCTCTGCCTCCAGCCCTTCTCACGCGCTGCTTCGTTCTGCTCGGAGCAGAAAACGATCTTGCTGCCTCGGATTATGGGCTGCTTAGCTTCACTCGCAGCGGAAAACGATCTTGCTGCCTCGGATTATAGACTGCTTAGCTTCACTCGCAGCGGAAAACGATCTTGCTGCCTCGGATTATAGACTACTTAGCTTGCTCGCAGCGGAAAACGATCTTGCTGCCTCGGATTATAGACTGCTTAGCTTGCTCGCAGCGGAAAACGATCTTGCTGCCTCGGATTATAGACTGCTTAGCTTCACTTTGAGCGGAAAACGATCTTGCTGCCTCGGATTATGGACTGCTTAGCTTTGCTCGGAGCGGAAAACGATCTTGCTGTCTTGGATTATAGACTGATTAGCTTCGTTCGGAGCGGAAAACGATCTTGCTGTCTCGGATTATGGACTGCTTAGCTTCGCTCGGAGTGGAAAACGATCTTGCTGCCTCGGATCATTGACTGCTTAGCTTTGCTCGGAGCGGAAAACGATCTTGCAGTCTCGGATTATAGACTGCTTATCTTCGCTCGGAGCGGAAAACTATCTTGCTGCCTCGGATTATGGACTGCTTAGCTTCGCTAGGAGCGGAAAACGATCTTGCTGCCTCGGATTATAGACTGCTTAGCTTCTCTCGGAGCGGAAAACAATCTTGCTGAATCGGATTATGGACTGCTTAGCTTCGCTCGCAGTGGAAAACGACCTTGCTGCCTCGGATTATAGACGGCAGAGCTTTGATAGCAGCGGAAAACGACCTTGCTGCCTCGGATTATAAACGGCAGAGCTTCGATAGCAGCGGAAAACGATCTTGCTGCCTCGGAATATGGACTGCTTAGCTTCGCTCGCTGCGGAAAACGACTTTGCTGCCTCGGATTATGGACTGCTTAGCTTCGCTCGCAGCGGAAAACGACCTTGCTGCCTCGGATTATGGACTGCTTAGCTTCGCTATTTGCAATTTGCGGCAAAGGTAGACTAATGAATGCTAAGGAAGAGTATGAAATTTATAAAGCATTAAAAAATAAACCGGACGATATCTTAAATGACCAACTTTCATTTCACTCTCACCATTTATATGATACGGCCATCAAATATTTACAGAAGACAAAAAGAGATAAACATCGTTAAGATCCCTGAACGCAATACCAGCAGTATTCAACCAACAATGATAGGTTGCGCACCTAAGTTTATGTTAAGCGCGATATTGTATTGTGTTTATGTGTTGGTGTGATATGTAAGTGTGTATGTGTGTATATGTTTTATTTATTTTAATGTGCGACAATCTCTTCGGAGTGATGATAACTTGATAATGGAGTTTCGGCTCCGAAACATGTCGTAATAAATACACGACTATAAATCACGTGACGGACCTAACAAGGTAATATTATTATTATTAATAAATGTATACAAAAATCTTTTAGTGTGTCAACTTTACAACTAGAATTATTATTATTAGCGAATTTCCATAGAAATAAGCTATTGCAGTGGCCCTTATGGTTTTGAGTAGTAAATGAGCACAGATCATGGTCCCAGGAACATGTTTTGTGGTGTCATTAAAATTTATATATAATTATTATATATATGTATATATGTGTTTGCACTCTAGCGACCGCATTTAATGTCCGATTTAGTCCACATTTGGTACACACGTTGGTTGTCTTCGTTGATCGGACGATTAAGTAGAAAAATGCAACAACCGGGAAGTACGTTTTTTGACCGAAAGTAACTATTTTTTGAAATTTTTCGTACAAGAATGAAACTTTTTTAGAGTTTTATCTAACAAAATAAATAAAGGATGTTATTCTACACATTTTGTTTTTTAACACGACCTTATAACACGCTTGGTTCCCCCAAAATCGATTAAAAAGTAAAATACCATAAAAGTACTCGGTCCTAATCAACGGGGTGGATTTCAACGTAGAATCTACATTATAATAATACAATTCTACAACCTTGTAAATTGCATCTTTTAATCCGAGGCCAACGGCCGATTTTGTACCCTGCGAGCGAAGCGGAGCACATAATCCGAAGCAAGGTCGAGGTGCAAACTCGCAAAGCGAGTGGAACGAAGGGGACTCATGAGTAGAAGCTTTGAGGCTTAAGGGCAAACAAATTCTACTAATATACATCGTACACACAGGCAGCTGTGCAGCGCCGTCGTTAGTGGAACAATTTCCCAAATAGTTGGTTGAAACCCCAAAACATATAAACTTAGTTTTGGAAATTCGCTCAACTCACGTCAGCGGTTCAGCTGCGTGGTCGAATTATTTGTATTTTAATTATTGTCAAGTTTTGTAATAAAAGGTAATTTTGTGTCTACCTGAAAGCATGGACTTCAAGTTTGGTATTTGATTATTTATTCAATTAATTAAAAAAAACATTTAACCAAACAAAGCTTTAAACAACTACTACGTGTCTGTAGTCTACAATAGTCTATTTGTGACGAATAACATAAACACATAATGTGTGTATACTTCTTATTAACACTTAGTTCAATACAGAAACAAGAGCATGCACCCTTTGTTGGCTACTAGCCATCGCGAACCGGCTTTATATTCAAAGTTTTTCGGGTATCGATTAGCGCCTATACGGGCACTGTGCCAAAACAATTAAATGCTTTCCTCCCACGATACTAAAGTTGGAAGATAATGATTCGGGTTCACAGAAGGGGCGAACGCTAATATATTATTATACAGTGTTTCAGGGAGGCTCGCTTTTCACCCCCCCCCCC
>JAGFPH010004662.1:47546-59336 GCA_018207615.1 Philaenus spumarius | reverse complement strand
TTGTATCTATCTTTGTATCTGTCGCGGATCTCGAAAACGGCTCTAACGAATTCAAAGAAATTTTGTATTTAGGTTTAGTTTTGATTTTTAAGTACACCCATATAGTTGTATTTCGTGTAAAAACGCAATTTTTTTAGAAAATCAAATTTAAAAGTTGAAAAATTTTAACATAGGGTCTTATGGGTTGTTACAAAATAACAACGAAAAAGTAAATAAAGCGATCAAAACAGCTGTTTATAAACAAGCCAATTTATACTGTTTTATCAGCTGTTCATTGGATAGTTTTTAATTACTGTTAAAAAACAAGCTGATTTATACTGTTTTAGCACGTTCGAATTAGAATAAATTGGGCCTGATTTAACAATTTATTTTGCCAAAAAAAAGGTAAACTTGGCAAAGGTGGATAAATTCTAATAGTCAATTTTGTAATATAGGCCTGGCTCATTTCTGAAATATAATATTGAGTTTATTTATGTTAATCCTGCAATGATTTTTAGGCTACTATATTTATTCCTGGTTTCAAAACTTTAGTTGACAGAAGATAGTAGAACTAGGACTAAAATCGCAATGAAAGCCTCTTATGTTTCTATATTTAGATATCATGTATTTGAGGTTATAATTAATCTTGTAACTATTGTTAATATATTTAAGCCTGGTTTCATAATTTCACAAACCTATGTACAAACGAGCCAATCATTAACGAGATTCTTTAGCGAACTGCGAGCGAAGCGAAGCAGCCATCTGAGGCCGAAGACCGAGGCGTGGTTGGGACGAAAAAATGTAATTGTGTGCTTAAGACCACGCGGGAGAAGTGTAAACTATTTAATTAACACAACTTACGAAATGAGGAAGCACAATGTCCATCTCATAGGTAATACTAATTAAACTATACATTGTATTAACATTGACAGATTAAGCATGACGTAGGACAATCGGTTTTGCACTTATATAACCAACTCAAATATATTAAATTAGCAATGTGATTGTGGCCTAACCGGCTAAGGCGCTAGTCTATGGTGATGGACTCTGCTGGTTCGAATCTCGGCAAGACCAACGTTTTTTTTCAAACTGACTGAATAGAGCGTTTCACAATAGAAACACAACTCGCATTATACAGCACAAGTTTTGCATCAAAATCTTCCGGGCTACGTCTGTTTAAAAATGATAAGTTATTTCATTTTAAAATGCTCATTAATGAGGACTGTTTGAATTGGGAAAGGATGCAGCCGAGCAAGTTATCTTTTATACTTACAGATAGATATTGTTCATATCGTTCCCTCACTGTCTGATATGTACCGACCAAACTACTTGTTTAAGGGTCTGCTGTAGTGGGGGCCATCTTGGATTTTTATCCCATAAGAGCAATGTTAAATTTCAAACCATTTATTTCGTTTACTTTTTATCATAAAATTATTTGCAAGGTCTCATTTTAAGCGCAGTTACAATACGCACCCGTCTTGCAATGTACATTGTTTTTAATGCTTTTGATTTGTTATGTAATTGAAATTTTGTAAGTAGGCCTACAAAGTTTGACATTTTTTCCTAACACAATAAAAAATTAATAATGAAAAATAATTTGCAAGCCGGATCCGAAATTTTATTCAGTTTTTTTTTTAATACTCAATTACAAAAGATAGACTTATAAAATGGTTTGAAATGAAGCAATGTCAAAAAGCGTTCAGCTGCAAGAAATTACACTGTTTAGATAGGGATATAGTGAGAAGCTCTTGCGTTTCCGGTTGCTTTCTCGTTCACTGGAGCAGACCCTTAAGGGGGCGCTACCCTGTCCGCCATATTGAATCTGATTTCCATAAGAGCAATGCTACAGAATAAGTCATTTTTTTCTGTTAATTCGTTTAATAAAATAAAAAATTTGGTTTCCTTTTGAAGTACTGTCATATGCGGATGTTGATTGCTAAATACATTTTCAAAAACCGTTTGATTGTTTTCATAAACGTATGATACAAATAGTAAAAAATAGCAAAATTTATTAATTTTTTACTCAGTTGCAAAAAGAGATATTGCAAAAAACCTTAGCAATCAACACCCACAATCTATTTTACTTTAAGAAAAAAAATACAGCTTTCGTTTTTTGACAAAAACAACACAAAAATATGCTTAATAGTGAAGGTATGTTTTGGTTATTTAACATTGAAATTGGTACCCAACTTCGCCGTTTTGAATGTAGGGAGCCGAGCCTTAAGGTCCAAGTACCTGGGACCGAGCATCGTTCAGTATTTGTATTTTTTTAGGAAAATGTATGTAAGTACGAATCGCATACTGAATAAATATAAATATTTTCGATCTTACGTACATATGAACTGTTTATTTAAATTTAAAAAAAAACATAAGTGTAATTAGTTCTAACATTTTATTCGATTTTTTTGCAGATATAAAATCTAGCGCATTCGAATTCTGACTTCCAAAAACCTCTATAGGTACATGTAGGTTATGTAACCTATCCAGCAAACAGACCATATTTGATATTGATTATGTATTTTAGAAATAACAAATAATAATTATAATTATTAGATAATTTAAATTACCTTTATAGAAATACAAAAAGTGCAGAAACTGGAGAAAACGGTTCAGAACCAGTTCAACGGTTAATAACAGCACAAAAATAATGTTTTAGTTACGATTGGTGTTTGAATAAAGAAAAAAGTTGAAAATTATACCACCCGATTCATTGTTAATGTATTATGTTCGTTAATTCTTATCTTATTAAACGAGCAATTCTTGAATATTTTCTATTCGCCTATACTTAGTGACTTCAAAGTTAGAATATAAAAGAAGTGCAGAGTTTAAATTGTAGGCGCATTTTTCCGAGTTTATGCACCTTTTTGCAGACATAAGACCTAGCGCATTCGATTCCTGACGTCAAAGAACCCCTTTATGCAAATTTTCATCAAAATCGTAAGAGCCTTTAGCGAGATCCACGAAATAAATTTATAAACAAATATACAAGAATTGCTCGTTTAATAAGACTAGATATATATTTTACTTCGACATAAATGATAACATCTTGTTTTCTGTTAGTTTGGCATGGATAACTTCTTTAGAATCCTTATAATAGTTAGTAGTTTAGTTTTGTTAGATTGACTCAGCTCGACATGAATATGTTTAATGGAATCTTTTTATTTTGTTTAATTTTATCCTCATTGTGAATATTGAGCGACTGGTGTCCACTGCTTAGGCCCATGAGGGCATTTTTCTTTCCTTATTATATACATATATATATAAAAGCGAAGTACCACTCACTCACACACTCACTCACTGATTCACTCATCACGATTTCTCAAAAACTACAGAACGGATTGAAATTAAATTTGGTATGTAGCTTCCTCTAGGGCCATAGGTGCTCACTAAGAAAGGGTTTGAAGAAATTCGTAATTTTAGGAGGGGGGGGGGGGTTTAAGTTGATTAAAGTTATTAAAAAACGATTTCTTCAAAACTAAAGAACGGATTGGAATTAAATATTTTGGTATGTAGCTTCCTCTAGGGACATAGGTGCTCACTAAAAAAGGGTTTTTAAAAATTGGAAATTTTAGGGGGTTTGGGGAGTAAAAATTACTAAATCACGATTTCTTCAAAATTACCGAACAGATTGGAATGAAATTTGGTATGTAGCTTCCTCTAGGGCCATAAGTGCTCCCTACAAAAGGGTTTTTTAAAAATTGGAAATTGTATGGGGGTTTGGGGAGTAAAAATTACTAAATCACGATTTCTTCAATACTACTTAACGGATTGGAATGAAATTTGGTATGTAGCTTCCTCTAGGGCCATAGGTGCTCACTAAAAAGTGTTTTTAAAAATTGGAAATTTTAGGGGGTTTGGGGAGTAAAAATTACTAAATCGCGATTTCTTCAAAACTACCGAACGGATTAGAATGAAATTTGGTATGTAGCTTCCTCTAGGGCCATAAGTGTTCACTAAAAAGGGTTTTTAAAAATTGGAAATTTTAGGGGGGTTTGGGGAGTAAAAATTACTAAATCACGATTTCTTCAAAATTACCGAACAGGTTGGAATGAAATTTGGTATGTAGCTTCCTCTAGGGCCATAGGTGCTCACTAAGAAAGGGCGTGAAAATTTCAAAATTTTAGAAGGGGTTTGGGGGAATCAAAGTTACCACCACCACGGGCAACGCCGTACGGGTCAGTTAGTAATATATATATAGCTAGTAGTATATATATAGCTAGTATTTTATGTTTTACTTAAAAAAATAAATTGATTTAAAAAAAATAGAGCATTTCAGAAAATGCGTGACTGACGGTAAAATCCGACTCACCCGCCAGCAAACATAGCGCCGAGGTGCGCCTATATAAGTTTACACTTCAAAAATGCAGCAGCTGAATTTACTTTACCATCTGACTGAACTATGGCGATTTATCTAAAAACTATACAAACGCAAATAACACAATAAATTAAAATAATTCGACCACGCAGTTGAACCGCTGTCATGAGTAGTGAATTAAAAAAAAGTTTATATGTTTCAGTGTTTAAATAACTATTTTCGAAATTGGTCTAGTCAACAAGTCACTGAATACGGTGTACGAAATATATCAGTAGATTTCCTATGCTAGTTTGCTAATAACAAGATTATGGGCGTAGTCGTGAAAACTGTTCAGACTAAAAGAAATAATTAGTATTCGGTTTGTTTCAAGTATCGTTTTAAAACAATGTAGTCAATATTACAACGAAGCAAAAAAAGTCACTGTTATGCAGTTGGATTCACATTTTTAATTTCAGTTAGTTAATGAGATACAGAAATATGTTAATAAGTGCTCTTATTGTTATTTTTACTAGCTTTAAGGCAGCGGCCTCTGCTGTTCCGTTAATAACTTCATAAACCGACAAAGTTATTAGTATTATGTAACATTAAAAAAAAAATGAGAAATCTGATTTGAAGCAATTAACGAAGAGTTTAGGAGAAAACCTATTTTTAACACGTTCCTAAGGACGCACATATGTGAGCTGGACACTGAACACTATGTGAAGCGGCCGGACTCAAAGTTCATTGCGTGCTTCGCACGCCAACCCCTTTATTGGGAGTATTCTCAACGCACAATACATTGCGTGCTTCGCACGCCAACCTCCGTATTGAAAGTACTTTCATCATACAATGAATTGCATTCTTCCCACGCCAACACCTGTATCGGGAGTATTTTTAATACACAATGCATTGCGTGCTTTACACGCCAACCCCTGTATTGGCAGTATCAATACACGATGCATTGCGTGCTTCGCACTCCAACCCCCGTATTGGGGGAATATTCAATTCACAGAGCAATGCGTGCTTGGTACGCTAATTTTAAACCTATGTGCTTTGGGCGCACATGTGTGTCCGCTGTAAAATATTAGTGATAATTACGTAAAAATGTTCAAAAATAAAAATAAAGCGATTTCTACTCCTATATTCTATAAATATAAAAAACTACCTGACCCGTACGGCGTTGCCCGTGGTGGTTGGTATTTTCAGTCTTTTTAACGTAATTGTATTCTTTTTAAGTGATCAGTCAGTGAGTGGTATTTTGCTTTTATATATATAGATCTTAAATAATAAAAGCACTATTGTCATAATAATAAAAGATCTGAAATTTTGGTTTTAGTAACTTTGATCCCCCCAAATACTCTTCCTAAAATTTCGAAATTTTTCATACCCTTTCTTAGTGAGCACCTATGGACCTAGAGGAAGCTACATACTAAATTTCATTCCAATCTGTTCTGTAATTTTGGAGAAATCATGATTTAGTAATTTTTACTCCCCAAACCCCCCTAAAATTTCCAATTTTTTAAAACCCTTTTTTGTTGAACACTTATGGCCCTAGAGGAAGCTACATACCAAATTTCATTCCAATCCGTTTGGTGGTTCTGAAGAAATCATTATTTAATAACTTCAATCCCCCTAAATCCCCCCTAAAATTTGGAATTTTTTCAAACCCTTTCTAAGTGAGCACCTATGGCCCTAGAGGAAGCTACATACCAAATTTCATTTCAATCCGTTAGGCAGTTTTTGAGAAATCGTCATGAGTGAGTGGTATTTCGCTTTTATATATATAGATAAAAAATCAGCTCCTAGCGTAGGAAATACGAAATTTTCGTAGCAGTGAACGTGTTAAACCAAGATCTTTAATGGTTGACTATTAACTCTTATACGTAGTAGTTCCTGCAAGCAATTACAGACGCTAGGTTAGTTAATTTATCGTATACATTACATTAACCTACAGCAAATTATGGTTTACCAGATTAATACAATAAGCAGGCTGCATTCTTTCCTTCCGTCGGAGAACCGATAAATTACTACACTGAAACTACAAAGCTGCTTAGATGACAATGTTAAAGCCTCGCCTAAAGCCTAAGTTCAAAGCATGTCTCTGTGATGACCAGTTATAGCGACAAATCCACATACAATCACATTCGATACGATCCTACTGATATTAGCAATACAATACCAACCTAGTATTCCTGTACAATATTGGCAGGAACGTTTCTTGTTTATTTATAACATCGCATTTATTTTAAAACATAATAAAGAACTAGCATTTACACGCATGTTAGAAAAAGTTAATCAAAAAAGGTTTTGGTATTTACCTAGTTTAGACGATATTTATTGAGCTTTAATTTACAAAAAAAATCTAAACAATTTGTACAGCTGTAGCGTCTTCTAGAGCTAACTAATATTTGCGAAAAATTTTTCCTCGTGCTTCAAATTATTTAGGCGTGTATGGCAAGCACATACGCAGTCGGTAACCGCTAAAATAAAGTTCTGACAGTTTCTTTCTGCCCATAACAGGCGGGAAAAGATAATATTTTAAATTAGGCTCTGGGGTGCATTTGGACCCCTTTGTGTTGAACTACGTTCAACATTTTAATCTGTGCGTGTTTGATTTGGTTTTGTGGTATACTATACTTAATGAAGCAATCAAATTCTTTAATATTAATAGCAGTAAATTGACTTGTATATTTCTATTTTATATTTAATAAACGGTACCATGAACTGGCACATACTTTCTCACAAAAATATTTTAATTATTAAACAGATTCACTGTGTCTTGTAGGGTGGGGTAGGAGAGCTAATTTTTTATTAAAGGTTGGGATTAACTAATAAATATGATTATTATTATCTAGAGAGAAAACTATTCGATCGATTTCGAACAAATTTGCACCAAACAATTCAATTAGGCCTTTATAGATGCACGGAAAAAGGTTTTGAAAAATGTTGAAAAATAACCCCCTTTATGGCAAAAACAACCCCAAAATTCAGTTATTATTGTTATTATTAGCTAAACGAGAATTTTTAGAAAGATGCTGTTTTTTTTTGCATATGATAGGGTACCTACATTAAAGGCTACAAATAAGCCGAATTTTATCAAAATCGTTAGAGCCGTTTTTTTATAAAAAAATAATAACTGATTCTTTGGGATTTTTTTGCCAACAATGGGGTTGTTTTTCAAAGATTTTCAAAACCGTTTTTCGTGCATCTGTACAGACCTACTTGACATGTCTGGTGCAAATTTGTTTGAAATCGATCTAATAGTTTTCGCTCTAGCTTTGTATACATACAAACATACAGACAGACATTTTGTACAAACCACATTTTTGGACTCAGGGGGGTCCCAAAACGGATATTTCTACAAAAAGCTCAACGTCGATTTTTTTTGCGATCATTATACTTTCTCTATTCTTAAGTATAGTGAGAAAGTAAAATGAACACAATATTTTTACTGCTTTTTATAAGATAAGTAAAGACCAAAATAGTGTAACTATTTTATATCCGATCCCAGAATCAGGTTACGCTTTGATTGCTACAGCAATTAGAATGCATTGATTGGGTAATACTTGATTGAAGATATTGCTTTTCTTTAATCAGATAGATTACTGTATCGAACCCAACTGCAATCCAACGAGATATTGTTAGATTAAAACACACAAGATACAAAACGCAGCTCTTTAAACATTCAATAAAGGTTGGATTGGATCAGAATTATTTGTTTAGGATTTGAGTATGGGACAAATAAATCTTAAATTCATTAAAATCTTTTATGTTTGGTTTCGATTGTTTGATGATAGTACTAGTAAGATAACAACAATAACATGATTAATACGTTTCCAAAATATTAACAGTTTAATTGCCTAATAGATTATATTTATATATAGAGAGTTTATATTTATAAATGTAAATAGGATATACATCTATATATATAAAAGCGAAATACCACTCACTCACTCACTCACTCATCACGATTTCTCAAAAACTATTGAACGGATTGAAATGAAATTTGGTATGTAGCTTCCTCTGGGGCCACAGGAGCTCACTAAGAAAGGGTTTGAAAAAATTCGAAATTTTAGGGGGGTTTGGGGGGATCAAAGTTATTAAATCACGATTTCTTCAAAGCTACCGAACGGATTGGAATGAAATTTGGTATGTAGCTTCCTCTAGGGCCATAAGTGTTCACTAAAAAAGGGTTTTAAAAAATTTGAAATTTTAGGGGGGTTTGGGGGGTAAAAATGACTAAATCACGATTTCTCCAAAATTACCAAACAGTTTGGAATGAAATTTGGTATGTTGCTTCCTCTAGGGCCATAGGCGCTCGTTAAGAAAGGGTTTCAAAAATTTTGAAATTTTAGAAGGGGTTTGGGGGGATCAAAATTACTAAAATCATAATTTCAGATCTTTTATTATTATGACAATAGTGCTTTTATTATTTAAGATCTATGTATATATAAAAGCCAAATACCACTCACTGACTGAACACTTAAAAAGAATACAATTACGTTAAAAAGACTGAAAATACCAACCACCACGGGCAGCGCCGTACGGTCAGCTAGTTTTTATATTATAGTTTAGCTATCTCTCTATATAGAGCTCCAACCCCTGCTCGCTTCGTTCACCAACCCCCTTGGCGAAGGAAATGCAAACAGATTATTGTATACTATTTCTGACTGATCAGGACAGAGATGTTTTTATTTTTAT
This sequence comes from Philaenus spumarius, assembly GCA_018207615.1. NCBI lineage: Eukaryota > Metazoa > Arthropoda > Insecta > Hemiptera > Aphrophoridae > Philaenus > Philaenus spumarius. Next base: position 50,362 of record JAGFPH010004662.1, on the reverse strand, counting down.
ACTAGTGGACCCGGCAATGCTTTGCTATTGCCTAATTTGAAACTTTGAAAGCCTGTAATTCGTAACCCTGAGGGCCGATGTAAATTATAATGGGATTCCGCTCATTGCTTGATTTACCTAACCTAAAATTATATTCATTTTTTGATCCAAATCAGTTGTTGATCAAAATCAGCTGTTTTAAGCTTTTCATACGAACAGCTGTTTTTTGTGCCCCTGATAAAATCAAAATAAATCTTTCTTCTTCTTCCTTAAGATTGACCTTCCATAAGATTAACATTGAAACTTTGAGGGCCACTGGGGCGTAGCCCTAATGTCCTAGGACTTCGGTAAATGGCCTAAAATCTTCCCAGGGTTAACCTGTGTTACTATGCAAAATTTCAAAGCAATCGGATGGTCGGTTTGGTAACGCATAAAGGACAAACATACAAACGTACAATCAGACGGACATACATTGAATTTTATATATATAGAAGATAAAAGAGAGGCAATTTTCAAGTTATGTCGCTACACATCTAAATTTTTTCAAGAAACATGTGATGGTTCAGTATATTCATAACCTAAAATGCTGTTAAGCTTGCGTTTAATTGGTTAGGTTGCTGTTTACAATAGGTTGCTATGGTAAAAAATTATAACAAAATGTGTTAGTTTATCATTCTAGGTCTAAGCTTAGATTTTTCCGACTAAATTTATAAATACTGAAATAAAAAAATAATTGCTTCAAATTTTGAAATAAGCTGTTAATGGAAATATTGGTGCAAACAGCAGCTATATAATCTGTTATTTTATTCAATTGGTTGCTATGGTAATAAATGTAAATACATGTGTTGGTTTATCATTCTATGCCTAACCTAAAAACATTTTCCGACTAAATTTTAAAATATTGAAATAAAAAAAGGTTATTATCGAAATGAATTATAGCCTATGTTACTCAGGGATAGTGTAGCTTTGTATTAGTAAAACTATTTTTCCAATCTTTTCAGTAGTTCCAGAGATTACTCCCTACATACAAACAAACAAACTGTACCTCTTTATAATATTAGTATAGATTGATAGATCAAATGATTTAGAAGTTATTGATATTATAGTGAAGAAATTAATAATCGAGTAAGTTGTACGAAGATGTACTAATGTTTCCAAAGAATCTCTTCTTTAAATTGGTAAAAACAAATATATTGATGATAAAAGTTTGTATTTATATTCAGTTTATAACCTCAAAGCAAATATTATAACATATATTATAGCGTACATTAGTTCTATAACTTATATTAAAATAAAAACTTTAAAAGAAATTATAACGATTGAAGTTGTTAACATAACCCCAAACTATAATTTACACTGGGTTTAAGTATTACAGATGATGGGTGAAATCAGCTGTTATATTATATATTACTCACGTGCGTATGTAAACTCGCTTTTATAGAAAGAAGTTGATACAAATTAAACAAAGTTTAAATACGTATTTGCTACAGCACACATGTTCCTAATGTTATTATACTTTGTAAGTTTTTGTTTTCTGTTATAATTTTATTATTTCAGTGGTACTTTATTTGATCGTAATTGTAATTATTTATTTTTATAATGTATGGACATTAAGATATAGTTACTGTTATTATGTGAAAAATAAAAAGAATATTTATGTAAACATTGTCAAAATGGGAATTTTGTTAAAAGTACAAAATAATTTGAGACTTTACCAGCCTGGCTGAGTGGTCAAAATGACCTTTGCCATTCAATGCTGGCATGTATAGAGCTTTGTATCATTTTGTTTTTAAATATAGCATTGTTGTTATTATTATTTTATAAAACACATTTAGATTCGGAATAAACATAATTTTATTATATGCTTAAGAGTTTTAGAACAAGTGAATTGATGTAATCAAAAATACAGTCTACGAGTCACTTACTACGAGAATAAATTAAGGGGATTTGGTTAGTTTTCTTTAAACAATTCGTGTGATGCGATTGAATGCAAGCTTGTGTTGTGGAGTGAATAACAGTAACATTTCATTGTATTGAAAACGCAGAGGTACGCTGAGGACATATACATAATTTAGGCGTGTAATAAAACTGGCGCATTGTAGCTCGGAAAATGGAAAGCGTATAAAACTTTATGTTTCGGCAATGCCCATTCCTCCAGTTACGAAAGTGTCAAGGGATCCCATGTGTTCATGTTTGTGTCTAACTGAACTTATTTTGAGGAACTGTGGTAAAATGTATTTCCCTTTTAAAATATTCACTAAAAATACATATAGCCTACTTAGATTACAAATATCATTAAACTTGTTCAGGTTAAGAGACCAATAGGTTGTTACATCAAATTTAAATAAACAAATGTCTCCATAACAAATATACGACCACTAACAAATGTAAATCATAATGTATTTTTTTTTTATCATAACAGTTTTGATGTATTACTGTTTACAAATTTGTACGTTCTAAAAATACAGGGTGGAACAAAGTTAATGTTAAAAACTTCGGGAAATGGTTCTATGGGCCAAAATAAATAGAAAATCAAGAAAAATATTTTTTCGAAAACGCTTCATTTTCCAAATATCCGCCATATTGTTTATCTTACTAAATAATTAATATCTAGAGAACGGTTTAACCGATTGAGTTCAAACTTGGCCCCAAGTTTAACCTAACAATGATCTACCTTAAGAAAAATAAGCGATTATATCCAATCATGAATTTCAAAATGGCAGCTGTTTGAATATTTCAAACATAAATTACTCAAAACCGGTACATTTTAACAAAAAATGTCTAGACGCTTTTTTTGTAGCACTTTTAATTCCCTATCGGATGACTTAACTTTCAAA
>JAGFPH010004662.1:16708-30835 GCA_018207615.1 Philaenus spumarius | reverse complement strand
AGGGATTTAAATTAATGAAAATTTTGTGTTTTCAAGTTTTCGTATTAAACGGGGTAAATGAATCATTCCAGCTTTATTTACGCTCGGGATTGAGCTGGATTCAAATCGTTGCGTGTAAAATAAATATAGATTTGTAATCAATAAGCTTTCCCTCGGCTCTGGAAATTCCAATTACCACCGTCAATAGAAGCCAATGTTTACGTTTTATTCTGCGAACAATCTCTAGGAAAAATAATTACAGCAATATTGAATTTTCGATTGTAAAAAATGTGCGTACCATATAAATGACATTGGTGACGTCAATCAGTTCTGATTTGTTTCCAGTTCTAACTTTATTGACTTACAGTGAAAAAGATAAAGCTTTCATAAAACTATATTTTACATGATAGTTTGTCCGGAGCTTCAAAAGCCACAAAGCATTAACTACCTTCCCACCCCGAAGCGCACACACCTGCCGCAACTGTTGTTTCGATTACTCACATACTATGCCTTAGTCTGCAAAACTTCTAGTTTTACATTTTCATTTTTACTTTCTCACTCTACTATAGTACAGAGAAAGTATAGTGACCGCAAAAAAATCAATGTTGAGATTTTTATGGAAATATCCGTTTTGGGACCCCATGAGTCCACAAAAGTCGTTTATACAAAATGTCTGTCTGTATGTGTGTATGTATGTATACAAACCTAGAAGGAAAACTATTCGATCGATTTCGAACAAATTTGCACCAAACATGTCAATTAAGCCTATATAATTGCACGAAAAAGGGTTCTGAAAAACAACCCCCTTTTTGACCAAACAATCCCCAAAAAATCAGTTATTATTTTTTCCAAAAAAACGGCTCTAACTATTTTGATCAAATTTGGCTTATTTGTAGCCCTTAATGTACCCTACCATTTGCAGAAACCCGTATCTTTCTAAAGATTCTTGTTTAGCTAATAATAATAACTGATTTTTGGCCAAAAAGGGGGTTGTTTTTCAAAAATTTTCAAAACCTTTTTTCGTGCATCTATATGGGCCTAATATAAGTGTTTTGTGCAAATTTGTTCGAAATAGATTGAAATAGTTTTCTCTCTAGCTAATAATAATTATATTTATTAGGTAATCTCATACTTTAATATCACCTCTCCTACCCCACCTACAATTATGAAGTCACAGTCACTCTGTTTAATAATTTAAATACGTTTGTGAGAAAGTATGTAACAGTTCCTGGTACCGTTTATTGGTTAATATTTTTGTAAATTTTGAATTCTGCATTTTATTTCATGAAAATAGAATCCAAACACGAAATGACTTACTCATTTTACACTTTATACTACATTTTTACTAGCCTACTATTGTATTGTCTCTTTTTAAAATACTAAAAACGGATATTTCCACAAAAATCTCATCGATTTTTTTGCGAGGACTATACTTTCTCTATACTATAGTATAGTGAGAAAGTAAAAACTGGTTCAAAGTAATAACAATATGAAGAATGGTGAATTTTAAACCGATGATTTGGCGAAGTCCTTCTTTACCTGCTTTGTTCAAATTTTGTACATTCTTTTTCTCGAAAGCTACTCTACCGATTTGTATAAAATTGTGCAGGCACAATCTACATGGTTGAAGGATGCACTTCAATTTCCAGTTGACGTCTGTGAAATTGTATGAGTATGTTATGATTTCATATGTTAAACTGTTTTAGTTACACTATACTTATTTAAGTAATTCTTTATATAACGCAGTTTACATGCAGACTGATCATTCAGGCAGAACGGAATTTATTAAATTACAAATATTCTAATAGGTAAAGTTGTATCTTGATGGAGAGGATTAAGTTTGAAAATCATTTGCTAACTGTAAAATATTATTTTCGAATATTCGGCTTAGGCATTCGAGCAATAGCAATTTACCTTGAATGGATTACACTTGTCAAACTTGTAAAGCTTCGGTTAAACCCTGATGAAAAATATAACCAAAGTGCTTAGCTCTGATGAAATAGATTGCAAGGTTTTACCGTTTTGTATAATTTATTGTCTTTAGAAATAAATACAAAAACACATCGATAATTAATATTATTATAAATCCACTCACTTACCACTCATCCACTCACTTACTCACTGACTCACTCATCACAATTTCTCAAAAACTACCGAACGGATTGGAATGAAATTTGGTATGTAGCTTCCTCTAGGGCCATAGGTGCTCGCTAAGAAAGGGTTTGAAAAAATTCAAAATTTTAGGTGGGGTTTGGGGGGATCAAAGTTACTAAAATCATAATTTCAGATCTTTTATTATTATGACAATAGTGCTTTTATTATTTAAAATCTCTCTCTATATATATATATAAGCCAAATACCACTTACTGACTGAACACTTAAAAATAATACAATTACGTTAAAAATACTGAAAATACCAACCCCCACGGGCAATGCCGTATGGGTCAGCTAGTATAGTATACAAATAATTTTAAGAATATATAAACTTTCTAGCTCAAAGAATAATAGCCACACAAATCATAGAAGTATAGAGTGCACCCTAAGTTAAGGGATACTATTTCTTTCTGATAAAAGGTACAAATTATTTAAAACTTCTAAAATTTTGAAAAAACTAAAATAATTGATAACTAGCTGACCCGTGCGAATATTTCGCAAGTTCAGAGTAGGCCTACATTTACCTGATTTAACACGTTGAATTAATTCAGTTAATTAAGTTTATTTATTTACATTGGTTTATAAATAACAGTTTCCCTATAACAATCTTACAGTGAAAACAATCTAACTAACAGTTGTCATGCTAGTTAAACAGATGGTTAATAGATGGCGCCTTTCATTAGGAACATACAAAGTATAATATAAACGTTTTTTAATCAATTTTTGTTATTAATACACGAATTTTAAGCTGTTTGTATATTTTTCCAGTGTAGCGGTTAAGGAAAGCTTTAAAATGATGCCTCATTCATGTAATTTGATGATGTATTAATAAAGTTATGGCGTACCGACAAAAAAATGGCCTTGAGAAATAATATATGCGATTGTATCAATAAAACAGTAGACGAAATAAATAAGAAAGCAGACGTAGGATTGCAGACTGAAGTAAAAACTGTATTGAATGTAAATCGTTGGTTATATATTTTGTTTAGTCCAAAATTTGATCATTGTTTATTATCTTGTCCCATGTAAAATTCAAATCTAAAAATAAAAATAACATAATCATGATTGTATTATGTAAAATAATAATAAGAATAAAGGTAATTTTAGGTTCGATCTATTCTGAACCAACAAAAATTTCTCTACATAGTATATATGGTTTCTTTGCATTTACATGCATTACCATACAAACCAAGTTAGCCAATTTACACATTAAAACAAAAGAGAAAGCACTATGTCCATTTCGGAGGCATCAACAAGTATACTAATTTAACACAACTTACAATATTGGGAAGCGCAACTTCAATTTCACAGGTACTACCAATTAAACTATTACACAACTTACGAAAGGAGGATGAACAATGTCCATATTATGTATAGCGTGACGTGGCTAAACCCGTACAGCTATTGAACTTATGTCTTTGAATTTATCCACCGCCTATTTTATTTCGTCGATTTCTTCTTCTTTTAAGATCAGCTGTTACAATAAACGTATGGTTTATGTGTGTAAAAAAATAAAGAAGAAGAAACGACGACGAAATCAAAAAAGCAAAAATCTCACTTTAAGCGTCTCGCGTTCGTACATTATACCTCATCCAAAAGTGATCTGTGCGCCTAATGAGGTCTTTACTTCAAGCATACTAAAATTACTGGTTCTGTTTTGGTTGCATTGCAGTTGGTGAAAGATATATAAAAACTTCAACAGATATCCAAATATATAATTTAAACTAATAGGAAAATAAAATGTATGTATTATAATTGTCTAAAGAGTTTGGCTCCAGTTAGTGTAATAGTACTTAAATATTCAAGATAATAAGAAAGCACAGTTAGGTTTATAAATAGTTTAATAGGTATTTACGTTACAAGAAGTTATAAAACTGCTTCTTTACATCGTTTGTTATCCCTGCGTGATGTAAAAAAGCAGTTAGAACGGGTAACGTACAATAGTTTACTTTTAACCCCATATCTTGCAGGGTGTTCTATAACTTTGTACAATAAATAAAATCAATACAACATTTTAACTAGTGTATTATTTTATAACTAACCAAACATTGCACTAATATTACTAATCAAACATTTAAATCAGCAACTGAAACAGAGTTTTACTTTATCAATATGTTAAATACGCAGTTTTTTCATTTGCAGCTTTTTATATATACAGACAGACATACAGACAGTTGTAGAAACCACTTATTTGGACTCCAGGGGTCCCAAAACAGATATTTCCACAAATATCTCATCATCGATTTTTTTGCGATCACTATACTTTCTTCAAACTATAGTATAGTGAGAAAGTAAAATTAATGTTAAGGTAGATTTAAAACAAATATTTGAGGTGTATCTACATAATTCTACCTAACTTTCTAGTTTTAGGAAAAATTAAGAACCAGCAAAATCCAATAAATACTTTTTGAGTTATTTCGCTTCAAAAAAGCCTTGGCAAAATCATTGAAATCCCAGTTTTATTTTTTTTTCCTATAATAAAAGTCAAACATTTTATATTTTATATTAATTTTTGTGTTTTTTTCAGCATATACTACAACGTAAAAAAATGGGGTGCATATGACCACACAATAGAAGTGAAAAATTGTATGCAAATTTTACAGCCTGTAAAATGAATATTGATTAACTACTGGATTTTATTAACATTTTATTTCCTGGTTAATAAATAAATAAAATAATTACAATTACTTTCACATGTTTAGTTCGGTTTGCGGCTCTAGTAAAACAGAAAGCAACCTTCGACTCCCTATAGCGGCGGTAGGTTACGCGGACATTGCTCATCCTAAATCCATTTAAAACCCGCAGTTATTCAAATAGCGTTTTTAAAAAAATACCAAACTCTTGGGGACAAAATTCTTCATCCGAATGGCTTGGTAGTTTTTCGCTATAATTAATAGTGACAACATAAAAAATATTAAAATTCAATGTTTTAAATTGTTAATAAATATTAAACAAAATATTTTTCTTAATTTTTAAAAAGCCATTTGCATGCATATTGACCATAGCTTTAAAATGACATATCGTTCATAATTATCCGATCAAAAATAAAGGAAAAATTTGGATTTTAATTTAACATTGGTCTTATGGAGTGTCAACCAACATGGCCGACAGCTAGAGCCGACCCTTAAAGCGTATTTTTTAGTTTTTAAACTATTTATTTTCTTATTTTTTAGTCTGGGTACCATGATCAGGGCTCACTTACTACACCCAAAAAAATTAATATTGCATTGTCATCGGTCCTAGTTCTTCATATATACTATACACAAGTATATATATGTATAAAAAGGTATACATAATTAACACAACGGTCGAAGCGAAAATGTTGCGTTACGTGAGGTGACGTGAAACGGCGATTTACCTCCCTACAAAAAATACCCAACGTCGCTATAGAAGTTTTAATTTCAAAAATTTTAAAAACATTTTTATCATGAATACAAAATTTCACCCTTTTGAGTAGCAAATCCCCTTAACTAATCAAATTGAAAATGGTTTTGTATATCCCTTTAAAACAATTACACAATTTTAGCTTTATATCGTGTAGGAAGTTAGTTTAATTTGTATTTATTGTATAGGGGCAGCAACCCCATTCAACCCCTTAGAACGTAGTAATTGTAACGTCTAAACACTCCTGGACATGATATGGGTGAGGTAAGAAATTTTTAGCGAAACTGGTCCAATAGTTTTTGAGTTATACAAAGAAACCTTTATTTTTCATATAGAGATAAACGCTGTAGTGTAAATTACATTTAAAAAAATATTACAATTGATTTATTTTTATTGGAAATAATATGTTGACACTAGCTGTCAACTATTACTTTTTATAAAGATTGTTAATGCAAGTAATAGATTTAATATATTGCAATTAATTATCTTCGAAAAAATATAATATTCCGTAAAATGAGCTTGTACTTGTAATCCGATGTACATAATGAATGGAAAATAACAAAACAAGTTTCGCTAGTGTGAAGGTGCAAAGCGTAACACTTGTATTGAACAAGTTAGCAGACAGTCTGTTCCTACACACGGTGGCTCTATGTAACTTGTACACATAACATTGTAATCAGCGCTTGTATGTACAGTTTGCGTTGACATTTCCAATAACACATCAACGCTTTCGTCATTAATGCGTCTTGTACACATGTAATGTAACGATCAAGGTACAGTTAGATAAAAGCTATATGCAGATTCACATCTTTAAAATAATATAATTTTTTTGATTTAGTCATCTGCAGTATTTACAATATTTAAAATTTGTAGGACATTTTAAATGATACATTTTTCTGTCCTTAAAAAAGGAAATGAAGTTAATAGAACAAACAATTTGTATTATTGTTTCAGTAAACAAACATAATCACGAAAAGAAATTTTCGTAATTTTCAGCCAGTTTATATTCAGCACAAGTCCAGGAATGAGGCAATATGGCAGTATCATTGGCGCAAAGAGACGTAAATATTCATCTCTTTTCAGTAAGGCCCTGCGTCATGTAAAAGAGAAAGCAAACGGCGACTCACCCTATAGCGGTATCCAAACAGTGGAGTTCCTTGCAGCTGAGTGCTTCGATGTTGCTTAATTTTATAAATCTACTACCTGACCCGTACGGCGTTGGCCGTGGTGGTTGGTATTTTCAGTCTTTTTAACGTAATTGTATTCTTTTTAAGTGTTCAGTCAGTGAGTGGTATTTGGCTTATATATATATATAGATCTTAAATAATAAAAGGACTATTGTCATAATAATAAAAGATCTGAAATTATGATTTTAGTAACTTTGATCCCCCCCCAAACCCCTCCTAAAATTTCGAAATTTTTCATACCCATTCTTAGTGAGCACCTATGGCCCTAGAGGAAGCTACATACCAAATTACATTCCAATCCGTTCGGTAGTTTTTGAGAAATCGTGATGAGTGTGTGAGTGAGTGAGTGAGTGAGTGGTATTTCGCTTTTATATAATATAGATAATAATTTGACTTACTAATGTTATTATAAAGAGGTGAAATTTGTTTGTTTCATTGTTTGATTGTATGTAGGGGGTAATATCTTGAACTACTGAACTGAATGAAAAAATAGTTTTAATTAAAAAAAACTTCACTATCCCTGAGTAACATAGGCAATGATTCATTTTGCTAAAAACATTCTTTATTTCTATTTGTAAATTTAATCAGAAACAATTCTTAGGTTAGGCCGACCGTCATATTTCTTGAATGTATTTACATTCATTACAATAGCAACCGATTGAATAAAATAACAGATAAAACAGCTGTTTGCTCTAATATTTCCATTAACACCTGATTTCAAACTTTGAAGCAATTATTTTTATTTCTTACTTTTAGGTTAGGTTTTTATTCAAGTGTGGACCTCAGCCTTGCTGGTTCTTTTAGCCTTTATTATAACTGCTGTTAAATATACAATATAATTCGATTTGAAAATTTAACATGATTTACCATAATAATGGGTAATTAATTACCTTAATTCAACCGTCAAGCACTCTAACATATATCCTTTTATGACGGTTTCGATGGTTTGTTATCGATCTGATGATGGTGGCATGAACAACTGAAACCAGTGGTATATTTTAGAGTGCTCGACGGTTGAAATAAGGTACTTAATTACCCATTATTATAATAATTCCATTCTTGGAAGCTAAAAAACATCATGTATAAATTATTTACCATCTTAGCTTTGAGGTTATTATTAATCCTACACCTTTATTATAAAGAAAACATAACATGATTATGTGTATGGAATTTTCCAACGGGGTTGGCGTGCGGAGCACGCAGAGTTTCCCCGAGTAATTTATAAAAATGCCTATCCGACTTGCGTTTGAATTTTAATTATTCACTTTTTAAAATTAAAACTTTTTACTTACTTAATTACAGTTAACTTAACAAACTAACGGGATTTAAAGAAGCTGATGCGTATTGTGATTGTGGTTAAAATGAGGTCTTGCAAACAAAATTGTATGATAAACGAAATAAATGGTTTTAAATTTAATGTTGCTCTTGCGAAAAAAATCTAAGATGGAGGCCACTACAGCATAAAAATATGCACTAAAAATGGTATGAAAATTATAAAACTTTTGAAATCGGTTTTTGTTGCTAAATTTTTTCTACATGTAGCCTGCTAGTGCACAATAAAAATACAATATAAGTCAGAATTATCCGTCAATTATAACAGAAAAATAGCAGAGTATCAGATAGTACAAAAAGTGTACTGTTATGCAACACAAGATATACACAAAGTTATTTACAGTAACAACAATAATTAGGGGGGTTAAATTTATAAACACTCAAAAATGTATACAGGATGTCTCAAAAGTCTGTGAACGGGTTATATTTGTGTAACCATTGCAGATTACGCAACGAAACTTGGTTCATCATTTCTTTACCAAAAAAAATTTGTTTGAAGATATTGTCATTTTTTATCACCTTGGGGAGACATTTATAATCCACAGAGAGTTGGAGGAAAATCTTAAATATGGACATAGTGTTGAGTTGAACATCAAATTAAGGGGAGGTCCCACTGAAAATGGTCAAAAACCCCCAAATGAATTTTTTTCTTTACTAAAATTTTATTTAGAACTTCCTGTATTAAAAAAATATAAGAAGTTAATGAAAATATATATAATTCTTGGAGATACAAATTTTTAAAGTTGAACATGCACATGAATTTTTGGTGAACCACTACGGGGAGGGCTAGCCTTGTATATTCACTGATTATAGTACAAACTCTTATGCTGTGACATTTCTTTATACTCTATGGTATATAACATAATACTAGTAGTACTTGTAATCAATAAAAATTGTGAAATAGGACCATTTATTTTGCCTAAAATATAACAAATACAATTATTTTTAGAAAACGCGCGATTCCCGAAAGTAGAGAAAATGAAGAGTTAGTTTACTAAACTACAGTATTATAGATACAGCAGTGAAATTTTGCATGCTTGCTCTTTACACATACAGTTACAAATTTATCCATGGGCTTTGCATTATCTAAAGTAGTTTTCATTATTCTAAATTTTTATAAAAAAATACAAAAATTACAAAAAAAAATTTCAAGTTTAAAAATGTGTTAAAATGGATAAAATCTGAAGAAACATTTTAAAATGAATGCATAACTTTGTTGTCAGTATTATACTCTTTCAAATGACACTTCAATAATGGTTCTACTACTTATAGTTACAAAGCCTTAGCGTTTCGTGTGAAACCCTACAAATCTGGGTAGGGGGGGGGGGGGTAGTTTACAGGTGGTCAAAAAATGGTTATTTTGTTTTCAAGTAGACTAATTAGAGATAGAAAAATTTAAATAGCTCAAAATAATATACCGTGAAGGATTTAGAATTTTCAGTGGAACCTCCCCTTAAAAACGTTCTGTCTTAGGAGAACACAATGCAACAAATCAGACATCAAAAGTTTCACCATGCACAAAATGGCGGCCGTTTAAAGTTACAATATTGGGCATTTAGAAAATGGCTTGAATTTACTTATTTGTATTAGCTTTAAAAGAAAAACTCCGACAGCCCACACTAGATGATAGCCTATACAGAGCGTCATGAATGGCTGCTACACCCGCCTAGCTCACTTCCAAACTGCAGAAGGAAAACAGTTTGATAATTTATTATAAAAAAAGTTGAGCTGTTGTGAAAGTTTATTGGTAATTGTTATTTTTACTTTCTCACTATACTATAGTATAGAGAAAGTATAGTGATCGCAAAAAAATCGATGTTGAGATTTTTGTGGAAATATCCTTTTTGGGTCCCCCTGAGTCCAAAAAAGTGGTTTTTACAAAATGTCTGTCTGTATGTCTGTATGTATGTATGTCTGTATGTATACAAAGCTAGAGCGAAAACTATTTGATCGATTTCAAACAAATTTGCACGAGACATGTCAAGTAGGCCTGTATAGATGGACGAAAAACGGTTTTGAAAAATTAAAAAAAAAACACAAAAAATCAGTTATTATTTTTTTATAAAAAAAAACGGCTCTAACGATTTTGATAAAATTTAGCTTATTTGTAGTCATTATGTAGCCTACCATAAGCAAAAAACCGCATCTTTCTAAAAATTCTCGTTTAGCTAATAATAATAACTGATTTTTGGGGTTTTTTGGCCATAAACGGGGTTGTTTTTCAAAATCTTTTTTCGTGCATCTATACAGGCCTAATAGACGTGTTTGGTGTAAATTTGTTTGAAATCGATCGAATAGTTTTATCTCTAGATAATAATAATAATATGTATTAGTTAATCTCCACTTTAATAGAAAATCACCTCTCCTACCCCACCCTACAAGTCACAGTGAAACTGTTTGATAATATAAATATATTTATGAGAAAGTATGTGCCGGTTTCTGTAACATTTATTTAACATGTAGTAAACGTTTGTAATTTGAAATAAAAATTCCTCATCCTCCTCTTAAACCGTTCTCACTGAATGTGATAAGTTACTCACTATCCACAAAAACTGGTTCTGCTATTAATGTAGATTTTTGCTTTTAAATCGTATGCCAATAAGTAAAATTAAGCCATTTTCAAAAAGCCCGATATTGTAACTTTAAACGGCCGCCATTTTCTGTAGGGTGAACCTTTTGATGTCCGATTGTGTTCTCTTAAGGTAGACCTATTATTTGATGTACAACTCGACCTGTGCTCATATTTAAGATTTTCTTCCGACTCTCTAATGGCCGTCCCTTTAAGGTGATAAACAAAACAGTAATTCCTTCAAAAATTATTGTTTTCGGTAGAGAAGCGATGTACCAGGTTTTGTTGTGTAATGGTTACAAAAGTGTAACGCCTTTTACATACGTTTGAGTCATATCTATATATATATATATAAATGCGAAATACCACTCACTCACTGACTCACTCGACACGATTTCTCAAAAACTAAAGAACGGATTGAAATGAACTTTGGTATGTAGCTTCCTCTTGGGCCATAGGTGCTTACTAAGAAAGGGTTTGAAAAAATTCGAAATTTTAGGGAGCGTTTGGGAGGATCAAAGTTATTAAAAAACGATTTCTTCAAAACTGCCGAACGGATTGGAATGAAATTTGGTATGTAGCTTCCTCTAGGGCCATAAGTGTTCACTAAAAAAGGGTTTTAAAAAAAATTTAAATTTTAGGGGAGTTTGGGGGGTAAAAATTACTAAATCACGATTTCTCCAAAATTACCGAACAGATTGGAAAAAAATTGGTATGTAGCTTCCTCTTGGGCCATAGGCGCTCGCTAAGAAATTGTTTCAAAAAATTCAAAATTTTAGGGGGGTTTGGGGGGTCAAAATTATTAAATCACGATTTCTTCAAAACTACCGAACGGATTGGAATGAAATTTGGTATAGGCGCTCACTAAGAAAGGGTATGAAACATTTCGAAATTTTAGGAGGGGTTTGGGGATCAAAGTTACTAAAATCATAATTTCAGATCTTTTATTATTACGACAATAGTGCTTTTATTATTTAAGATCTATATATATAAAAGCCAAATACCACTCACTGACTGAACATTTAAAAAGAATACAATTACGTTAAAAAGACTGAAAATACCAACCACCACTGTCAACGCCGCCGTACGGGTCAGCTAGTTTTATAATAAATTGTAAATAATATGAACAGTACATTTGTTTGCGTTTCTTAAATTGTCTCAATTTATTGTCAAGTTCAACCCTTTCAACGTATTCACTGCGATAACGATCGATTATGTCATACAGACATTTACTGACGAGAAAACCATTCCTATGTTTAGTATTAAAGGATTCTAGGCGATGTTCCCATACTAAAACACAATACTACATCTTTTAGAAAGATTATCAATTGTAAAATATAAATACAGAGAATTAAATATCAAACAATGTTTTACGTTTATTTCAATTTAATGTTGTTTTCTTTAAAATAATGATTTCCTACAGAACTGGTAAACATAGACATACAAAGTTATCTCGCAGACAAAGAATCGTAAAATGTTTCGGTCCATTTCCCTGCTCTAGAAATTGAACTGAAACGGACATTGTATCGGTCACAAAAGCTTTCCGTTAAGTAGGTCACGAGTTTATATATTTTCCTCTTTCCGGATGAATAATTTAGGTTGTAAAGTCTATCCATAAGATAAAAAATTTTAATACCAGTTAATGTATGTAAATTTATATATTTTATTAATTTTAAAGGTTTGATAAGCAAACTTACGTCTTAGATTAATGTTTGGTTGCACAATGCATTTGATTTTATTAGCCTACTAGCTGGCCCAATTCGGCTTTGCGCGGATAGACAAATCAAAGTTAAATGTATATTAACAAAAAACAAATTATATCAATTAATATAAATTACACTATGTATTTCTAATGGGGATTTTTAGTATCTTTGATCCTTCCAAACTTCCCCTAAATTTTGGAATTTTTTAAAACCCTTTCTTAGCGAGCACCTAGGGCCTTAGAGGAAGCTACATGCCAAATTTCATTCCAATCCGTTCGGTGGTTTTGGAGAAATAGTGATTTAGTAACTTTGACCCCTCCAAACCCCCTCTAAAATTTAGAACTTTTTGAAAACCTTTCTTAGAGAGCACTTATCGCCCTAGAGGAAGCTACATACCAAATTTCATTCCAACCCGTTCAGTAGTTTTAGAGAAATCACGTTTTAGTAACTTCGACCCCCCAAACCCGACCTAATATTGCGAATTATTTGAAATCTTTTCTTAGCGAGCACCTAGGGCCCTAGAGGAAGCTACATACCAAATTTCGTTCCGATCCGTTCAGTAGTTTTTGAGAAATCGTGATCAGTGGGTCAGTGGATTGGTTTATATAATATATATAGATACCTAGTACTAATGTAAAATTATGAGCCTATCAATAATATTTTTCAATAATAAGATAAATACTTTTTAACCTTTAACTTAAGCATACTACATGGTAGGAACTACCTGTTAAAAGTACATGGTTTAAACATTGCTTTCACTTACTTACACCACACGTCTCCATCAGGAGACATGCATAATTGTTTGTGTGGAGATTTTTTGTCTTGAATGAAAGAGGTTGGTAGTCCTGGTAAGATTGGTTTATAGTCGAGATTCATAGATTGTCTCAAATATAGATGATGTTTTCATGTTGTGTGGCTCTCAAGCGAGGTACTGTCTGGAAACAACCAACATAAAATAATTTGACCACGCAGCTGAAAAGCTGACGTGAGTTGAGAAAATTTCAAAAATTAAGTTTATAGGCCTATTTTATAGGGTTTCAACCAACAATTTTCGAAATAGGTCTACTCACGACGGTGTTGAATAGCTGCCTGTGTGTACGAAATATATTAGTGCAATTTGTTTGCACCTAAGCCTCCAGCTTCGACTCACGCGCTCCTTCGTTACAGTCGCATTGGAAAAACTGGCTTTGTGAGTTTGCACCTCGATCTTGTCAATGTGACCTTGGGTTATGAGCTTTGCTTCGCTTCAGCGTCAAAACTCATCCGTCGGCCTCGGATGAGAAGATAAAATCCACCACGTGGCTTTGAAACGGGTACTTTTATGGTATTTTACGTTTTGATCGTTTTTGGGGGAACGAAACGAGCTGTAAGGTGGTGTAAAAATACAAAATGTGCGGATTAATCTCCTGAATGTATGTGGTATGAAACATCTCGCAAAATTGTTACTTCCGGTCAAAAAACGTGCTTAATATTGTTGGATTTTTGGACAACGAACTTGTCCGAGGGACGTTCCGAATCGGACTTAAAATGCGGAAGTTAGAGTGCGAGCACATATATACATATATATATATGAATTTTAATGACACACCAAAACTTGTTCTGGGGACCATGATCGATGCTCATTTACTACTCCCGAACTTAGATCTCATCATAAAAAGTCACTGCAATAGCTAGGCCTAATCTTTCCAAAGGAATTAGCTTAAAATACAAGCTATGATTCCTGTTTATAAATGTATTTAATATTTTTATTTTGTTTAAACATAATATATTAATTTTATTCAAAATACACTATAATAAGTACTTTATTTACATAAAACTT
>JAGFPH010004661.1:93592-110773 GCA_018207615.1 Philaenus spumarius | reverse complement strand
CTTCGACATCGCTACTCAGTGCAAGTGACAAGTCGGTGCATATTACGTCAAGAAAAACAATGTTTCGTCATCTATCACAAATCGATGAACAAACGTAATCCCATAAACTTAATGCTTATGTTTATCTTGACTTTTCATTGAGAGAAATACACTCTGCCCGAATAGAAAGACTCCATTCATTTGTTTCAAGACATAGAAACAGCCGAGTTGGCGATAAACCCTGAACAAATTTGACTGAACTACAAAACGTCACGTAATACCATTCTCACGCTCAGCAATAGCTTCTCTCTAACAGCGACTTTGTCCTTTGTAAGTGTAAAAGGTGCAAAACTACCGCAGGATGAAAGATAAATTGAATCGGGTCAGCTGATCCGATGTAAAGTTTGGAAATAGATTCGTTGCTATTTGTCTTCATTCAGGGTAGGCTGTGGACGGGATCAGCTGATTCGATCAATAACGAGGAGACTATGTGACTGGAGTAAAACATGGCATAACAGTGTAATGGTCAAGGTATATTTTTAATTCTTTTAAATAGATTCAGTGGTACATAATAATAATTTAATATACATCATGCAATTTGCAGTGGGGTTCGCGAACTGATAAGTTCTTAGGGGGCTGAGCTCGTAATCCGCCACTGTTTACACACGTACATATAAACCATATCAGCTGATCGAAAAAGAAGAAGAAATCGACGAAATAATTTACTCGGTGATAAATTCAAAGGCTTAAACTCAATAGCTGTATGGGCGTAGTCACGTCACACTACCGATGAAGTGTACATTGTGCTTCCTCATTTTGTAAGTTGTGAAAATAGTTTAATTGGTAATTCCTCTGAAATGGACATTGCGCTTTCTAATTTTGTAAGTTGTGTGTAATTTGCAATTGGTGATACCTCTAAAATCAACATAGTACTTTTCCATTTTTACTTTCTCACTAAACTATAGTATAGAGAAAGTATAGTTATCGCAAAAAAATCGATGTTGAGATTTTTGTGGAAACATCCGTTTTGAGAACCCCTGAGTCCAATAAAGTTGTTTTTACAAAATGTCTGTCTGTATGTATACAAAGCTAGAGAGAAAACTATTCCATCGATTTCGAACAAATTTTCACCAAACATGTCAATTAGGCCTGCATAGATGCACGAAAAAATGTTTTGACAAATTTTGAAAAACAACCCCATTTTTGGCCAAAAAACCCCGAAAAATGAGTTATGTTTTTCGAAAATTTCCAAAACCTTTTCTCGTGCATCTATGAAGCCCCTAATTGACGTGTTTGGTGCAAATTTGTTCGAAATCGATAAAATAGTTTTCTCTCTAGATAATAATAATAATATTTATTAGTTAATCTCCTACTTTAATATCACCTCTCCTACAATTATGAAGTCACAGTGAACCTGTTTAATAATCTATACTTATAAAAGCCAAATACCATTGACTCATTGACTCATCACAGTTTCTCCAAAACCACGAGACCTTCAAACATGAAATTTGGCACCAATACTCTTTATAGGCTCTAGACGCGAACTAAGAAAGGGTTTCCGAAAATTCGAAATTTCAGGGGATTTTGGGGAGTCAAAGTTAATAAATCACGATTTTTCCAAACCTACCGAACGGATTGGAATGAAATTTATTATGTACCTTCCTCTAGGGCCCTAAGTGCTCGGTAAGAAAGAGTTTAAACAAAATCGAAATTTTAGGGGAGGTTTGGGGGGGTTAAAGTTACTAAAAATCCCCATAAGAAATAAGTTTACATAGTGTAATATATTTATTGATATAATATATTTTTTGTTAATATACATTTAACTTTAATTTGTCTATCCATGCAAAGCCGGGTCGGGCCAGCTAGTACTGTATAAAACGTTTGTGAGAAAGTATGTGCCAGTTCTTGGTACCGTTTATATTTTAGAGTATAGATTTCCTAACCTGGCTCCTATTGTAATTAATGTAAATGCATTAAGGAAACGTTGGTTCAGTATAGGCCTAACCTAAAACTATGTGAAATAAATACAGGAAATTACTATAAGTATTTGACCTGGTTATTAGTCCGTCGTGTGACTTCTTTGTGTTGTCCTACTTACAACGCATCTCATTATCAAGTATATAATATACTAGCTGACCCGTACGGCGTTGCCCGTGGTGGTTGGTATTTTCAGTCTTTTTAACGTAATTGTATTCTTTGTAAGTGTTCAGTCAGTGAGTGGTATTTGGTTTCTATATATATAGATCTTAAATAATAAAAGCACTATTGTCATAATAATAAAAGATCTGAAATTATGATTTTAGTAACTTTCATCCCCCCAAACCCCTCCTAAAATTTCGAAATTTTTCATACCTTTTCTTAGTGAGCACCTATGGCCCTAGAGGAAGCTACATACCAAATTTCATTCCAATCCGTTCGGTACTTTTGAAGAAATCGTGATTTAATAACTTTGATCCCCCCCAAACCCCCCTAAAATTTCAAATTTTTTGAAACCCTTTCTTAGCGAGCGCCTATGGCTCTAGAGGAAGCTACATACCAAATTTAATTCCAATCTGTTCGGTAATTTTGGAGAAATCGTGATTTAGTAATTTTTACCCCCCAAACCCCCCTAAAATTTCCAATTTTTTAAAATGCTTTTTTAGTTAGCACCTATGGCCCTAGAGGAAGCTACATATCAAATTTAATTTCAATCCGTCCGGTAGTTTTTGAGAAATCGTGATTGAGTCAGTGAGTGAATGAGTGAGTGAGTGAGTGAGTGAGTGGTATTTCGTTTATATATATATATATATATATATAGATTAATCACTCTTCAGGTGGACATATACAGGCATACACAAAAACACAAACCCACTAATAACAAAATGTACACAACGCATAATTTACAGTGCGACACGAATTAAGCCGGTTGGTGCACACCATCTTATCGTCTATGATATACTAAACTGACGTAAGTTCTGCGAATTTAAAAATTAAATTTATATGTTTCAGGGTTTCAACTAAAAATTTGGGAAATTCGCCAACTCACGAAGGCGCTGAATAGGCGGCTGCGTGTACGAAATATATTCGTAGAAATTGTTGGCACCTAAGCCTCCAGCTTCGAATCAAGAGCTACTTCGCCCGCTCGCAGCTGTGCGAGTTTGCACCTCGTCCTTGAGGCCCTGGCTTATAGCCTGCTTCGCTTCGCTCGCAAAGTACAAACTCGGCCGTCGGCCTCGGATCAGAATACGCCGCTACGATAAAATCCCCCACGTGGATTTAAATCGGGTACTTTTTTGGTACTTTAAGTTTTGATTGATTTTGGGGGAACCCAGAGAGCTATAAGGTCTTGTAAAAAAAACAATATTTGCAGAATAACATCTTTGATTTATTTTTCTAGATAAAACTCTAAAAAAGTTCCATTTTCATACGAAAAATCTAAAAAAAATTTATTTCCAGTCAAAAATTATTCCAGTGTTGCATTTTTGGACTAACGACTTTTACAACCAACGGCTGTACTAAATTTGGACCAAATCGGACTTGAAAATGAGACCGCTAGAGTGCGAACTTATAAAATCAACAACAGTATTTTGCTAATCGGTAAACTAAACTTTGAGTCTAATGTAGTATTCGATGAGTAACATAATTATCACTAGAGGGCTCCGCCCCATGCTCGCTTCGCTCGCCAACCCCCGCGGTGACTCGAGTCGAAGCAAATGCAAACAGGTTATTTTATATAAATAGGCCCTACTATTAAATTCTAATATGTCTTATTTATTTTAATTAGGATGTAACATAATGGTTTCTTATTTTTCAATTACTTAATTTATTAAGGGTTTATTCTCTAGCTCTAAGGAAACTATAACAATCGAGATTTTTACTACACTTTCACCCCTTAGCAGCACGCGACAAAATGTTATTCTATGATACTTTTTTTGTGAATGTTGCAAGAAATAAATGTAAAAATGTTCAGTATACAAATCAGTTTACTTTTTCTATGTATCTTGTCTATACTAATATTATAAAGAGGTAAAGTTTGTTTTTTTGTTTGTTGGTTTGTATGTTCCAGGTAATCTCTGGAACTACTGAACCGATTGAAAAAATAGTTTTACTAATAAAAAGCTACACTATCCCTGAGCAACATAGGCTATAATTCATTTCGATAAAAACATATTTTTATTTCAATATTCGTAAATTTAGTCGGAAAAAATTCTTAGGTTAGGCCTAGATTGATGAACCAACGCAAGTATTTACATTTATTACCATAGCAACCAATTGAATAAAATAACATATAACAGCTGTTTGTTCTAATATTTCCATTAATACCTGATTTCAAACTTTGAAACAATTATTTCTTTTGTCTAACTTTTAGGTTAGGTTTTTATTAAAGTGTAGACCTAAGCCTTGCTGTTTCTTTTAACCTTTAATATAACTGCTGTTATAAAATATACGAAATAATTTGATTTGAACATTTAACATTATTTACCGTCTTAGCTTTGGGGTTATTATTTCCTATACCTTTATAATAAAGAAAACATCACATGATTAGTCTATGTGTATAGAAGGTTCCAACGGGGGGTTGGCGTGCGAAGCACGCAGGGGCTTCCCCTAGTAAGAAATAAACGAACAATATCGCAGATCTCTAGCTTTAAAGAAACAATTAATATTTCTTGTTTTATGGGTTGTTTTAACCATTAAATCAAAATTAATTCTAGCGCATGTTAGTCAAGGTTAGTGTAGTTTTTTTATTAATAAAACTATTTTTTCAATCGGTTCAGTAGTTCCAGAGATTACCCTCTACATACAAACAAAGAAATTTTGCCTCTTTATAATATTAGTATAGATAGGCCTAATCAGTAGTCGAAATGGCAAGCAAACGTTTTATAGTTTAATTTTCAGTAAACCCAATAGTTTCCGATATCCCCTCTATTTAATAATATCCAAATACAATGTTTACAAGCTGTAGGTACACTGCTTACTTCCACTGCATTTCCCCTGGGAGTAATGAATCTCCTTTACTCAAGCCTTTAGCTCACAGAGTTTATTACAGGTTTATACACGGCAAATTAGTTTTGTAATTCTGTTTATATCTTTTCTTCACTCCAAATTAACTTTCCTGTTGTTCCATTTTATCCAAGGACTAGCTGTCGAACCAGTCTTTGCCTTAGCAATACAATAAGGATAAGAAAATCATTAAGTCGGGGAATTGAAATGGGTTAAGACTCAACACAAAATTAATCTACCTCAGTCTAAAATTTGCTGAATGAATCGGTACTTCTGTGAACCTAATCGTGAAATAATGATCTATCAACAGTAAACCCACACATGGTAAGGTGATTGTTGCAATTTTGCGGCGGACACAAACTGACAACAGATGTTATTAGTTCTAGGCTAAACTTGCATGTTCCAGACAAGTACCGGGAAATCATGTTTTCAGTTTTCAAGAGCTACCTCATTTAAGGCGGCCAGTCAAATGTTAAATATCCTTCGTAAATACAATTTTAATTTCATGTTAATTGCAATGTTTGCATGTTATTCAATAAAAGTCATTCAAAATCTAATACTAAACAAATATTTACACAATTTGGCATGAGCTTAAAAGGAACGAATAAACTTGCAATTTCTAGATACAGCAGGTAATAGTCTTCTACGTTGAAAGCACAACTACTGATAACAATCCAGTGATTTTGAGAATTTAATCTAAATTTAGAATTAAGGTTAGTCTTTATTACCAACTAGGGGAAACCCCTGCGTGCTCCGCACGCCAACCCCGTTGGAACCATCTATACACATAATCCTGTATAATGTTTCCTTTATAATAAAGGTGTAGGATTAATAATAACCTCAAAGCTAAGATGGTAAATAACATAAAATTTTTAAATCAAATTATTTCGTTTATTTTATAATAGCAGTTATAGTAAAGGTTAAAAGAACCAGCAAGGCTCGGATCTACAGTTAAAAAAAAAACGTAACCTAAAAGTTATAAATACAAAGTTTGAAATTAACTGTTAATGGAAATATTAAAGCAAACAGCTGTTATCTGTTATTTTATTCAATTGGTTGCTGTGGTAAAAAATAAATGTAAATAGATGTGTTGATTTATCAGTCTAGGCCTATCATAAGAATTTTTGCTAAATTTACAAATCTATATATATAAAATTCAATGTATGTCCGTCTGTTTGTACGTTTGTCTGTTTGTCCTTTATGCGTTACCAAACCGTCCATCAGATTGCTTTGAAATTTTGCATAGTAACACAGGTTAACCCTGGGAAGGTTTTAGGCCATTTACCGAAGTCCTAGGACATTAGGGCTATGCCCCAGTGGCCCTCAAAGTTTCAATGTTAATCTTATGGAAGGTCAATCTTAAGGAAGAAGAAGAAAGATTTCTTTTGATTTTATCAGGGGCAAAAAAAACAGCTGTTCGTATGAAAAGCTTAAAACAGCTGATTTTGATCAACAACTGATTTGGATCAAAAACTGAATATAATTTTAGGTTAGGCCTACAATGAACTAAAACACCAATTATTGGGCTAATTATTTAAGATATATAAAAGCCAAATACCACTTACTGACTGAACACTTAAAAAGAAAACAATTACGTTAAAAAGACTGAAAATACCAACCACCACGGGCAACGCCGTCCGGGTCAGCTAGTGTTGAAATAAAAAAATGTTTTTATCGAAATGTGTTGTAATTATAGCCTATGTTACTCAGGGATAGTGTAGCTTTTTATTAGTAAAACTATTTCTTCAATCGGTTCAGTAGTTCCAGAGATTACCACCTACATACAAACAAACAAACAAAAAACAAACTTTACCTCTTTATATTAGTATAGATGAAAGGTATTGTAACGTGACCTAATTAAAAATCTGTGTTGATAAGATAGTTTCAACTTTGACTGGCCGCCATTTTCGATATGGTTAATATAGAAACCTCAAATTTGTGAAATTCTTCTTCATTTATCAATCCCCTAAAATGAGGTATCGCTTGTTAGGGGTTTGTATTTAAGATTTTTGAATTACCCTCAACCCCCCATTTCGGGGTACAGAGACACTCCGAAGATCATTTATTTATTTCTACTTGTTCCAAAAACCAGTGGGGGACTTTTTAGACACCCTGTGTATCATTTTTAGTGACACCCCAAAAGCTGTTCTAAGGACCAGGATCGGTGCTCATGGACCACTCCCGACCTTAGGTCTTACCATAAGGGTCACTGCAATAGCTCATCTTTCCTAATAAACCGTAGTAACAAACTAATAAAACAAATTAACGTAATTCTTTCAAATAAAATCCAACAAACTGGAAATATTGACTGGTGATAAAGTAGGCCTACTTTTACTGGTAATACATAGCGAGTGTTCAGATCTCTTCCCAGCTAAAATCAAACAGTAAATTTCCCATTCCGCCTTTTACAGTGTGCAATTAAAGATGTGTCCTGTTTTTACAGTCGGATTCGACATACAATCCGGCAATAAATTATCTCTGGGCGGACATCCACGAAGTAGACCACCTGAAAGACAAAATGGATCACCGGAGTAAACAGAGACTGGGCGACGCGGAGTAAACTATAAATGCAGTCACTCGAAACTGCATTCAAGTTTTACAATCTTGTACGGCGTGACGTCACGAACTGTAATTTGTAGTCTGTAAAGTCTACTAAAGTAAACGTACTTAAAACAACTCTAGCCTGAGTGAATTCTAAAGCGCTTTATCGCCCGGGGAAAACTCACAGTGTACAGTGGTGTTTTAATAAAATAGGTCCGGGTACAGTCAGTGGGTACAGACCTTGTGGTGGACTGAAAACATCAGTCTCAGCGTCCGCTAATTACCAACTCTGTGCACCGTCCAGTACACGAGTGCAAGAAAATCCTTTGTAGGTTGACTAGTAGCGACATAATCTCATGTTTCTATTTACAACCAAAAATACACTTTCCAAAATTTAAATTCTAAATCGTAATAAATGCGAAAATCTGGCGCTCCACTTCCAGCCCTAACAGAAAGACGGCTGATTCGCTGGCTTGAACCACTGTGGTCGATACACGCACCCATAATCTAATGTTTCTATTTACAACCCAAAATACACATTTACACTAAGAAAGGATTTTCCAAAAATTTCATTTTAAATCGTAAAAATTGCGAAAATCCGTGGCTTTACTTCGAGCCCTATAACAGAAAGACAGCAGATTCGGACCAAAAGCTGAACACAATTTTAGGTTAGGCCTATACTGAAAAAACCAACTTTCTTGAAAACAATTACATTTATTGCCATAATAACCAACTTAGCGAATTTGTATTCGGTTGACTTTGGTTAACAACGAACAGCTTTTTTTAGGTAATATTAAAACGAGTTCTCTATTGTATGCAAAATCTCTGGGCCTACTGCGCATGCGTCAGGATATAGGTCATCGCTTCCCTCACCACGCTACTTCGATCTAAGTGACTCTAGCCCTACTGAGTAAAGTTAAAGGTCACCACTTCCCTCACCACCCTACTTGGATCCAAATGCCTCTGCCGTAATAAAAATTGATCTACTGCGCATGCGTCAGAATCCGATCACCGTTACCTATCCTTCCCGACCCAAGTGCCTCTGTCCATATCAATCGTGGTTTCAGCGAAAATTTCAGAGTATCCAATAATCAGATCACATTGTGAGCGAAGCGAGCAGCTGCGGAGCGTCTTTGTCCCGATTGGCGTAGAATCGACGTAGAGATAAAACTACTGAAGATACGGAAGAAATATTTTGTAGTTAAAACACCTCATAGGGATGGGGTGGAGAGGGGGATAGTTTGTCCGTAGTTTTCAAGATAACTGGGTATTCAAGTTCGTGCCAAGGGCATGGAAGGTACAGATACCGGCGCGAATGCTGCCACTTGAGCAAACCGCTACTAACCTGACAAAAAACGTCAGTACCCGGTACATCTCTGTTTAACACGTTCACTGCTAAGGAAGCACATGTGAGCTTGACACTGAACACTATGAGAAGCGGCCGACGCACAGTGAATTGCACGCCAACCCCCGTGGTGGGAGAATTTTCAATACACGATGCATTGCGTGCTTCGCACGCCAACCCGCAGGTTGTTAATATTTTCAATACACAGTGCATTGCGTGATTCGCACGCAAACCCCCGTATTCAGGGTATTTTCAATACACAGTGCATTGCGTGCTTCGCACGCCAACCCCCTTATTAAGAGTATTTTCAATACACGATGCATTGCGTGCTTTGCACGCCAACCCGGAGATTGGGAGCATTTTCAATACACAGTGCATTGCGTGCTTCGCACTCCAACCCCCTTGTTAAGAGTATTTTCAATACACGATGCATTGCGTGCTTCGCACGCCAACCCGCAGATTGGGAATATTTTCAATACACAAAACATTGCGTGCTTCGCACGCCTAACCCCCTATTGGGGGTATTTTCAATACACAGTGCATTGAGTGATTCGCACGCTACCCCCGTATTAGGAGTATTTTCAATACACGATGCATTGCATGCTTCGCACGCCAACCCTCAGATTGGCAATATTTTCAATGCATTGCGTGCTTCGCACGCCAACCCCCCGTATTCGGAGAAGTTTCAATACATAGAAGCTTCGCACG
This sequence comes from Philaenus spumarius, assembly GCA_018207615.1. Classification (NCBI taxonomy): domain Eukaryota; kingdom Metazoa; phylum Arthropoda; class Insecta; order Hemiptera; family Aphrophoridae; genus Philaenus; species Philaenus spumarius. The sequence goes on along the minus strand of JAGFPH010004661.1, from coordinate 101,220 downwards.
CCAATTTTAAACCTATGTGCTATGGACTCACATGTGCGTCAACTTCAAAATATTAGTGATTATTAGGTTCAAAAATAAAAAATAAAGTAATTTCTCCTCATTTAGGCTATAAATATAAAAAATATAAGGTCAGCTCTTAGCAAAGGAAGTACGAAATTTGCGTAGCAGTGAACGTGTTAAGGGTGAGGTAAACATCCACTGGTTCGTTTGAAGGATGAGTCACATTAGAAAGAGGTGTGGGAAAATTATTTCTTTTTCTCCACTTACGCCCTTTCCCCACACCCCCGGCCCATCCCGCCAGGGGAAGGCCAAGTGACAGGATTTACGCCGTTATCTGTAGAAGAGAGAGGGAAATATTGAGGTAAGGGCATTGATTGTTAAGAGTTTGCATTTTGTACAAGCTTTATATTAGCTTGACCTGTATGTAACGGAATCTTTCAACGTAATTTTCACCAACTTAAAGACGTCAAATTAACTTGAAAATTTGCACACGTGTCAGGGACCGATTTTAATGCAATAATTTACATAGGCCTACCCTCCTCCATAAATTTTACATCATTTTAAATCTATTGTCTTACATACGATATACAAAAAAATCGAATCTCCTGATTACTATTACGTTTGATTCCGTTTTGAGACTAAAAAATAAGAAAGTAAATTATAGTTTTAAAAACACGCTTTTAAGCAAACCGAACTAAAAAGCTGCAAATAATTTTTAATAATGAAGATTTTGTTTTACAGCGGTAGAAAGTCCAGTAATACATTATCTATACTAATATTATAAAGAGGTAAAATTTGTTTGTTTGTTTGTAGGGGGTAATCTCTGGAACTACTGAACCGATTGAAAAAATAGTTTTACTAATAAAAAGCTACACTATGACTGAGTAACATAGGCTATAATTCATTTTGAAAAAAACATTTTTTATCTCAATATTTGTAAATTTAGTCGGAAAAACATCTTAGGTTAGGCCTTGACTGATAAACCAACACATGCATTCACATTTATTACCATAGCGGCCAATTGAATAACATAACAGATAAAACACCTTCAATATTTCAAACTTTGTAGAATTTATTTGTATTTCTAACTTTTAGGTTGGGTTTTTATTAAAGTGTAGACCTGAGTCTTGCTGGTTCGTTTAACCTTTATTACAACTACTGGTTGTATAAAAAATACAAAATAATTTGATTTCAACATTTAATATTATTTACCATCTTAGCTTTGGGGTTATTATTAATCCTACACCTTTATTATAAAGAAAAGATAACATGATTATGTGTACAGAAGGTTCCAACGGAGCTGGCGTGCGCAGCATGCAGGCGTTTCCCCTAGTAATTAAATAAGTTTAAAATAAGAATTTAATAACTAACAAAATAATTTTATTGTAATATAGCGTGGGGTGCGTTTTACTATATTTTTATAATAAGTCTACTTTTATAAATAGCTACCAATGAAATATTTTTAACATTTGATGTCAAGCACCCTACTCTTTTTTACAATAAAATTAATTATTTTATTAATTTTTAAATTCTTATTTAAATTTATTACAAAATATTTAATTACAATGCATAACTGGACTTTCTATGGCTGTTAGTACAAACTCTTCATACTTGAAAATTATTTTCTACTTTTTAGTTGGGTTTGCTATTAAAGCGTGTTTTTTAGTTTTTTTCTAAACTACGAGTATAATATATTACTAACACAAATTCCCCGTGTATGAATGTAGAGTATACATTAACCTAATCAGGGTAAATTAGGCGGGATAGTGTTGGTACACTCCTCCACGGGGAATGTTTCTCTTAAAACAGCTGTTATACGAGTTACAAGTATACATATTTAATCAAAGTAGTAACAGTTCGTACGGAGTTCCTTTCTGTTGCCGTTATTTTAATAAGCTTAAAGATTTAATGCATCTAAAATCCACAGTTTAAATACAAACTTTGGTTTTCTTTAATCCCTTTGTGTTGTGCACAGTTTATTAACACGAATATATGGCCTAAAGTTTTTTAAAACAAATAGTGAGGGTGTAAGAAGCAGAGATATGGAAATATAATTGTGTCTGAAAAGACACTAGACTTATCGATAAAAAAATACGTCATGATCTAGGTCAACGCTACCCCAATGAAAGGGCCTCTGTAATAATCAACCATAATTTCCATGAAAATAGCAGAGTACAAGGTAATCTGTTTGCATTTGCTTCACCGTGAGCAGCAGTGGCAGGGAACGGAACCAACTACAGTACACTAAAGCGGTTTTGCCCTGACTGATATAAAATCAACGTAAAGGGAAAACTACTTAAGGCCGTTGTCACTACGAATTAATGTGTTGTCAATGTCCGGTAACGAAAAAGAAAGGAAGGGGAAAACGGATGGTGTAAACCTACACTAACCCTACATTGCATTAAACCCTACTAACCTATTAAATTGCTGAAGAAATATATGTGATGTAAAATATGGTCCTATCCACTAGAAAAATAATGCAAAAAATCATTGTACTTTTTTGGCTATTTTGCATTTTTTATATCTGTGCCAGATATGGAACTTTATGCATTCAATATTAACTTTATTCGGAATCTATAAAGTGGCACATGTGGCACAACCAACAGATATTTTATCTGCATTAATATAGTACGATATCATAGTAGACCTTTCACATGTTATTCTAAACTCTCACGAATACAAACTATACAGGCTGGCTTAATAAGAACCGAGCAAACTTGTTGTAACCGCTCCTAGATGGTGCTGATAAACTATCTTTTCCTTCACGCGTAATATTTAAACCGATGGTAAAGTAACTGAAGTATTGTTAATTTGACTAATTCTTATGATCCGGGCAGGTGGTATACATATTGGTGTTTAATGTTGATGTTATTTATTTAAATTATTATTTAATTTTAAAATCCCTGCACTCTAGTGGCTAGATATTGAAATACTGTATATGCAAATAATAGAAATTGATGTAATACAGAACCATCATGCTGTGAAAAAAAGGCATATTTCAAAAGTTTGAAAAAATGATTCATTTATGAATCACCATGCAATGAAGGGCTAATAGCTCGGTCGGTATAGGTTTCAACTACCAGTAATTTGCAATACGGCTGATTTTTTTTATAAGTAACTTAACGTATGTAGATTAACATACAAAAAAGTTTACCAGTCTATCGATTTCCCAAAGTCGAAAAAAAAATCGATTATAATTATTTTTTCGATTATCCTTAATATTTCGAGCTGGGATGAAGATAGAGAAAAATAAAAATACCACCGTGTAGGGGAGGTATTTTTCAATAAAAAAGGTCATATGTATTTATTTCGTCCGAGCAATGGTTTGTCTGGAAAAAATTAGATAATGCAGGTATGTATTTTGCAGCAGGGGAAATCACTAAAAGGGGACGTCTTAATCATGTATGAAGCGTTGGCTCATTCTAAATTGGCCGAATTTTAATATATCGAATTGAAACTTGACGTAGGAGTTAAAATATATATTTTAAACATTTATGCTGAGTCTCAGCTTGTTATCTTGAAAATGACCCGATCTAGGAGTCGATTTCGATTATCGATTTTAGGAGTACCGGACCCACCAATTCATTTTAAACAGCTCCAGTTTAGAAACTTTTTAAAATATCAACAAGAAAGTTTCTTTTTCAAGTTAAATATATAGATTAAAACAAAATCAAGTAGTATAAACCTTTTTTTATTATTTACTTTTCAAAGCACAAGTAACTTAAAAAAGTAAAATTTTAGACCTTTTTAGATTTTTCATCAAAACGCTTGAGTTAATCGGCTGCATGTTAGCCAATTTTTTAAATATAGTTTTTAAAATAAGTATAGCAAAAAACAATTGTGTTTTTAACTTCTGTACCAATTTTTAAATCGATATGGACGAAAATGGAGTCGTTGAATCCAAAGGTGTTATAGTTAAAACGAGATAGGTAAAACAGAAGACTATTTTAAAGCGCCTCGTTTTTAAAAATAGCATGACAAAAATCGTTCATACTTACTAAGAATATTTATACTGGTGTACTCAACTTGTAAAACAGATTTGATGTTGATATTCCAAAAATTGACGAAACTGGAATAGATTGAAATTAGTTCGTGGGTCCGGTACTCCTAAAATCGATAATCGAAATCGACTCCTAGATCGGGTCATTTTCAAGATAACAAGTTGAGACTCAGAATAAATGTTTAAAATATATATTTTAACTTCTAAGTCAAGTTTCAATTCGATATATTAAAATTCGGCCAATTTAGAATGAGCCAACGCTTCATATATGAATAAGATGTCCCCTTTTAGTGATTCCCCCTGCTGCAAAATACATACCTGCATTTTCGAATTTTTTCCAGACAAACCATTGCTCGGAGGAAATAAATACATATGACCTTTTTTGTTGAAAACTACCTTCCCTATACGGTGGTATTTTTTATTTTTTTTCTATCTTCATCCCAGCTCGAAATATTAAGGATAATAAAAAAAAAATGATAATCGATTTTTTTTCGACTTTGGGAAATCGATAGACTGGTAAACTTTTTTTTATGTTAATCTTCATACTTTAAGGTACTTATTAAAAAAATCAGCCGTATTGCAAATTACTGGTAGTTTTAACCTATACCGACTGGGCTTTAGGCCTACCTAGCTATGCAGACGGGGATTTTTAACTTGGTAAATGTGTGTTTTATAAGGACTATAAAACTGTAGGAATATTTGTTATGATTTTGTATTTATGTATGTTATTATATATATTCGAGCAAACAAATTCTACTAACATATTTTGGACATTATGGCAGCTATTCAGCGCCTTCGTGAGTAGACCAATTTCCCAAATTCTTGGTTGAAACCCTAAAAGATATAAACTTAATTTTGGAAATTCGCTCGACTCACGTCAGCGGCTAAGCTGCGTGGTCGAATATTATTTTGCACAGGAAAAACTAATAATTGTTCAGCTTTAAAACACGGGTATTCAAACCAGTATCGTATAAGGCAAGGAAGGTAGAATACAGAGTGAAATATAATGACGGAATGGTTTAAGAGATTGCATTTTTTATTAAGAAAAATTCCCCCGTGTGTAAGTGCAGAGTGTACATTAATCTAATCAGGGTAAATTATGCGGGGTAATGTTGGTACACTGCTCCGCGGGGAATCATGCTCTTATATACAGCTTTTATACGAGTTTCGAGTGTAAATAATTAAACAAACTAGTTACAGTTTTTACAGAGTTCCTTTCTGTTGCCGTCACTGTAGTAAACTTTAAGATTTAATGCGCATAAAATCCAAAGTTAGAGTATAGACTTTGGTTTTATTAATACTTTTGTCTTGTGCACTGTTTATTAACACGAACATTTCGCCTAAAATTGTATGAGAGAGAGGTAGTGAGGGTGCAGAGTATGCGGATGAGTATGGATCCTCAGACGGTCATGGTCATTGGTTACGTGAGTCCGGCCGCCATTTATAAAAGGTGTGGGCTCTTGGTCCGCCGCTGCCGGCGACACTTTCAAGTTGGGTATGACATTTAGTTCCACACTGGATAATGAAAACACCAACGACCAACACTCTGAACATAATTTTATTCTATAGGCCTACTTATATAGGGTGTTCATAAAGTCAATTTTACCCATCTCATTATTTTTATTACCGAAATAATTATTACCGAAAATGAATTGGTGGGTCCGGTATTCCTAAAATCGATAATCGAAATCGACTCCTACATCGGGTAATTTTCAAGATAACAAGCTGCGACTCAGCATAAATGTTTAAAATATATATTTTAACTCCTACGTCAAATTTCAATTCGATATATTAAAATTCGGCCAATTTAGAATGAGCCAACGCTTCATACATGAATAAGATGTCCCCTTTTAGTGATTTCCCTTGCTGCAAAATACATACCTGCATTATCTAATTTTTTCCAGACAAACCATTGCTCGGACGAAATAAATACATATGACCTTTTTTTTCAAAAATACCTCCCCTACACGTTGGTATTTTTTATTCTTCTCTATCTTCATCCCAGCTCAAAATATTAAGAATAATCGAAAAAAATGATAATCGATTTTTTTTTCGACTTTGGGAAATCGATAGACTGGTAAACTTTTTTTATGTTAATCTACATACTTTAAGGTAGACTACTTATAAAAAAAATCAGCCGTATTGTAAATTACTGGAACTTTTGGTCTAAATTTACCCCTACCGACTGGTCTATTTGTACAAATCAGAAATACGATTATAATTTCCTGACTAGGTTTTGTCCGGTATGAGGAAACGTTGTGTTATTTCTTTGATATGAAATCTTTTTAGTGTTTTTTCCAGTGCTGAATAGGAAATGTGTCCTGCACCTTCATACAGTCTTGTAAGGGCACTCGGCATCTCCTTTAAAATAATTGGTTATAAATAACTAGGACCTGCTCGCTTCGCTCGCCAACAACAGCTGCGACTCATAGAAACAGATTACAGTATTGTATAACCTAAGATTTTGACTGAAATGACGATTGATTAGTACAGAGGCACTTGGATGGCGGTAGGGATTTGGGGGTGCGGAATCCTAAATAGCATTCGATTTAGAACAGTCTCGTTGTAAATGTACCATCTCGTGATGATTTACAAACCCTCAGATGGGTACATTATGAGTGTTCACATGTCCACTTAGGTGAAATCTCGCTTCATCACTGAAGACGACACGATCCAGAAAATCTTCATCACTATGTAGCGATATATCGTTGGCAAAGTTGGCACGTAAAGCCCAGTCTGTAGGCTTTAGAGCTTGTAACAACTGCAAACTATAAGGACGCAGTTGTAAGCGTCTCCTTAAAACTCTCCACACAGACGTCGCTGGAATTGCTAATTCACGACTAGCCTTGCGAACTGATTTCTTGGGCGTGAAAGACTCTCACTCGTTCAACACGTTCTTCAGCCACTCTTTGTCGTCCCGTACTCTTCCCTTAGTAAAGACAGCCGGTGTCTTCAAACTGATGATTCCCTCTACGGATGTTATTATCACTTGTAGGAATGCATTTGACCTTAATACGGGACGCACGTTGCAATGTACATACAGATTCAGTCCTTGCAAACGGTAAAACAAAAAAAGCTTTCTGTTCACTAGTCGGCATCTTTACTAATAGCGTTTTCTAACGGGAGACAGAGGAATCAGTGCGTGCGCATGCGCAAAATTGTACCGACAAAACGGTTTGAGGTGCTATTTCGTTTGATGTATTATTTGTAATTCTAAGTTAAATGCAATAAATACGACAAAGCCTTAAAACAACGATTTTATTTTGAAATACCCCCGTATGTAGATAGAACGCACACTGATAAGTCGAGAAAAATCTGACTACGGTCAAGAAAAGTGTGACTACGGCCAAGACAAATCTGACTAAGGTCATGAAAAATCTGACTAAGGCCAAGAAAAATCTGACTACGGTCAAGAAAAATCAGACTACGATCACGAAAAATCTGACTATGGTCAAGAAAGATCTGACTACGGCCAAGAAAAATCAGATTACGGTCAAGAAATTTCTGACTACGGTCAAGAAAGATCTGACTACTGAAAAGAAAAATCTGATTACGGTCAAGAAAAATCTGACTACGGTCAAGAAAAATCTGACTATGGTCAAGAAAAGTCTGACTACGGTCAAGAAAA